>JAOTRA010000002.1:4052750-4063892 GCA_026260255.1 Pseudolaguvia tuberculata | reverse complement strand
CACACACATTCACTCCTATGGACAATTTACAATCACCAATCCACCTCATCTGCATGTTTTTGAACTGTGGGAGGAAATCGGAGTTCCCCGGAGGAAACCCACGCAAGCGCAGGGAGAACATGCAAACTCAGCACAGAAAGATCCCCGACCCGGGATTCAAACTGAACCTCCCAACAGTGTTTTATTTAATCTGTTATCTATAAAAATGATGCTATCACTGTCATCTTTTCCCTTAAAATCATGTCTTCACCCAGGCAAGACATTTCACCCCTCCAGATTATGCCATCGTACACAGAAAAGCCTCCAAAAAGGTTGTAAACCATCTGTTCACTATGAATTAGAGATGAGCTTGAGTGATGTTGCAGATGTCCTGGGTCACCGTACAGCCCCTGCGTGAGCTGAACTAAGCACAAAGTCATGCCACACGCTCTCTAAGTTGAAACACAGCCAGGTTAATTCGTCTAAAGCATACAAGCCGTCTTTTACTGCATCGAATCTCACCTGTGTCTACATAGCAGGAGGTCCATAGGCAAATCTTTATGGTAATTACTTGTCATGTGTCACTATTGAAGACGAGTCTAGCTGCAAGCAGAAGATAAGGCTCTAACCTTTTACTAAACCTTCTGCTTCCAATTTTCTAGTGCCTTTGCATACTACACACACACACACACACACACAGAGTCTATACACACGGTTAATCTTTAGCACTTATATAAAAGCACTCAGAGCTGTCTTTAGTCTGTCGGCTCCTCATGATTAACCCTGCTGTCGAGGCGAGTAGTAAAACACCGTGGAAGCTACGTGTTTATTGTCAAGACACTAAAAGATCTGTCCGGTTCGACTGAAGTGCATGAGTACGTTAAAGACACATGTTGATTTCTTATAACAGCATGCACACACACAAAAAAAGTCCAATCTGTGTCTCAACCCAGCTTTGGATGGGAAAGACCATTTAAGATTTGGTTCTGACTTTAAAACTCTGATACTTTTCTCATCGCCTTCTATTTCAGCTGAATTAATTTATAGAAATGTCAGGACTAACATTAGTGTTGTATTCCTAAAATTGATTATTCACTTATATATATATATATTTTGCAAATAAGCATTTGACTGGTTTGAATAATCCGGTGCTCAAGGTTGCTACATTTACAAAAATCTGTTTAATTCACCTATGTGGTTTTTCTTGCAAGACTGATAAATCTTGATCTGTTGACTGATAAATGGATTTTTTTTCTTTCGGCTGCTCCCGATAGCACATTCAATTTGGCGCGTTTTTATGCCACGCGTTTTTATGCCGCGTATGCCCTTCCTACAATAGCCTTCCCATGTATTCGGGCTTGAGACCAGCACTAAGGATGCACTTGTTTTGGCAACCCCAATGGCTGGGTTTTTATGGGCAATATGGGCTCATCAATCAATCTAATGTTTGTTTTTGGACTGTGGGAGGAAACCAGAGTACCCGAAGGAAACCCACTCAAGCGCCGGGAGAACATGTAAACCCCACACAGAAAGATCCCTGACCCGGGGATCGAATCCGGGACCTTCTTGTTGTGAGGCGACCAAGTTAACCACTGCGCCACTGTGCCGCGCAACTGATAAATGGATGAAGGTGCAAATGTTATGCCTACCAAAACTGATGAAAAGGAAATCACTCCAGCTTTTGAAAAGGTCAAACAATTATGTTTTTAATATTTTTATTGCAATAATTATACCAATCACTTTTATACCAAAAAAGTATACATACACAAGTAATCAATAAAACAAGAAATGAAAATGTAAATGTTATTATTGTTTATAACTTTTAAGGTTTATATTTATTTGTATTCACATTTTGCTTTTTAAGTAAAAATACACGTTTAACCCCTTAACTAGCTCCACACGGACTGTGTGACAATGTGACACTTATGACGATCGCTTACTTGTTTATGATGTTTATGATGAATGGAAGCCATCAGGTAGCTGCCAAGCTGTAATACCGTATGTTATTTTCAGCATCTCTGATGATTTCCATGAAATGCATTCAATCCAGTTTCAGAAGCAGCTTTATGATGCTTGGCATGTTAGGTTCACAGAAGTGGTCTTGCATTAAAGTAAATCTTTGAACATTTCAGCTTAGATTTTCTAGTTGAAAGAGAGAAAAATGCCAAAAATAAATAATACATCTGAAGCACATCTATTTTTTCATTCTCTATTGTTTGTGTGATGCTACAATGTGAAATGTTTTGATGGCATGTGATGTACAGTGGTTTGAAAGTGTTGCCCCGTACTGATTTTTTTTCTTTTTTTGCATGTGCGTCACACTTCATGCAAATACCTTTTGCAAAGTAATCTCAATTACTTTCTTTGTCATTTGTTTCTGAATTTCTTTGGATCTGGGCATGATGTCTAGCTTTTAACAATAGTTTGGTCTACTTCTCTTTGTCAGGGATGTCCTATTGAAGGGATTTCTTGATTGTGAACAGGTGAGATATGTAATAAATCACATTTACAGCAATTGGCAGACGCCCTTATCCAGAGCGACTTAAAAGTGAGCAATTAGGGCCACAAGGTAGTGCTGGTTATCGAACGCCGGTCTTTCTGGTATTAGTCCAACACGTTAACCGCTAAGCCACTAGTCTCCTACAAAAATGAGTTATGTTTAATAGGAAAATCTATTTTTTTATTTGCTGATCTACAACATTAAAGTGTGATGAACATGCAAAAAAAGAAATTAGGATGGGGGCCAACACTTTTGTATGTCCTTAGCTTATGAAGCTTCCTTTGTTTGACAGTCCAGACTCGGTTACCTCATTAGTTCTGAAGAACTGTATA
This sequence comes from Pseudolaguvia tuberculata, assembly GCA_026260255.1. Taxonomy (NCBI): domain Eukaryota; kingdom Metazoa; phylum Chordata; class Actinopteri; order Siluriformes; family Sisoridae; genus Pseudolaguvia; species Pseudolaguvia tuberculata. The sequence continues at coordinate 4,061,081 of JAOTRA010000002.1, read as the reverse complement.
AATCGTCTTCTATAAATGGAAACATGCCGTGTTGGGTGCTGATCACGTATTGCCTTTTTTTTTTCTCAAATGTTGATCGGCATCCGCAAAAAAAGAAAAACATCTAAACTTCTGCAGATTTTACAACCAGAACCAGCCAATTCGCTTCTAAATTTTGTTACTCTGAAACATTTTCACATTATAACATTATTAGCATGTTGTACTTGGCGGTGTTTGTGTTTGGATTAAGTATGCAAACTTTATTCAGTTCAATTTCATTATAGTGTATAAATACACTGCGGCTCCTTGATGTGGAAGATGCATGCAGATTGGTTTCTTGTACGTTTAATGAAAAATGAACTAAACCAGTCTTATTTAAATGAACTATGAGTGGAACGATTCGCTAATGACGTTTTGATCAATATGGTATTCAGCATTCTCTGTATTTGCCAGGCATCTCATTTTGTTGCGTTATGTACGCATCCTCCACATCAAGGAGCCAAAGTCACATGGGAAACCGACCTATTTATAAAAGGTTACACTCTCCATGCGACCTTTCTCTGCACAGTGGGATCCTACACAAACAGTAACTGCTGCAACGTACTGACTGAAAGATGTATTTTAGTGTGTTTGAGTAATAGTGACGCAGTGTGTGATCCAGTCACATCTGAGATGTATGTTGCAATGATTTAACAGGATCCTAAAAATCGACTGCAGTCTGTTGGAGTATAAATACAAGATTTAATTAGTATTAAGTATTAGTATCTATATAACATATGTGAATTTATTCTATATAACATAATATATAGACAGTGTTGGCAGCATGTAAATGATTATGTGTGCATTACTTAAAGGCTTTTCACACTGAACTTGGTCATTGTTGTAAACCCTGCTTTTAATCCCAGGTAGCGACAGGTTTTATACTTGTTCTTGAGGAGCTTGAATAGTACTGGTTTGTTTTTTTTACCCAGGTGGTGAAATTGTGGTGAATAATTTTGCGGTGTTAAATTATGTTTAGATTTTTCCGAATAGAAGCCTAATCAGAAGCTAAACTGCACACGGCTCATATACCTGCCAACCAGAACAGAGCAACACTTAAAATCCCAGAAGTCGACATGAATTATATGATCATGGAAATCCAGGGCTGGAAAAGTTTTGAATTCACAAATCTTTTGTATATAATTAAATATATTTTATTTAAAAATAGAAATGGAAAATGACGTTTTAAAATTTGTTGTCAATTAGAACATGGATTTTTCTTATTACGTGTGTGTAAATAGGGCATGGAAATATCATTAAAAAAAATGATGGAATTTTATTGACCATAAACAGTCATTATTTTATTCGACATTGTAAACATTTAGCAGAACTGATATTTGATTCTTGTTTTACTTTTGATTAATACAAAGGGATAACAGTATTGATCTGAAGAAGCATGTAAAATATTTAGAATTGTAAACATGTTGGTACGCCCATTTGATTGGAAAATCATCTGAATTGAAATAAAGCTGTTGGGTTTAGGAAAGTAGAGTTACATTTTTAAAGATTAGTTAAAGGTTATTAATGGTGAGAATTATTTATTAACCCTGGGTAAAGCAGTAACAAGATAAAGTATTGGTGTAGTGGTATAATGGAACGTTGCTTGATGGTGCTGGGAATCGAACCCCAGTCTTTCGTGTGTCAGTCGAACATCTTAACCATTAAGCCACCATTTCCCATTTTAGTCTTCCTTTCTTGGGTGAATCTCATAGTGTGGGCATTTTCCAAAGTAGCAATGAATCCTACGTCGAGATTGGTAGGTAGGCAGACAGACTGATTGATTAAATTTATTTCCCAGCTGTCTTGAATATCTACTTGTAAAGAATTCATCCATTATTTTGGAATAATTTGTGGTTATTTTGTAAGGCAATACATCGGCATACTATTCATTCATTCATTCATTCATTCATGTATGTGTGTGTTATGGTATGTTTCAAAAGATTTAGCATACTAACTTTCCACTCCATATGTGAGCTGGGATAGGCTCCAGCAGACTCCTGTGCCCCCGAATTAGGGAATAAGTGGGTTAGAAGAGGGATGAATGAATGAACTTTCAGCTCCAACTCTTTCTGGTTGTCAGTATAGTAACTTGACCTTTGTGTCTGTGTTTTTTCCTCAAGTCAGTACACAAGTATGCTAGCATATTGCTAAAATCATAGTGCTGAGGTGAATCATTATTTAGCCTGTCCTAAAGTGAACTTTAGATTTTTCATGTGTGAATCTCAGCTAAATAAAATAAACACGTAGACAAGCAAATAAAATAAACACGTAGACAATCTCGGTCGCAGGTTCGATTCCCGGACCGGTTTGCCTGGGTTTTCTCTGGTTCCTCCCACTGTCCAAAAGCATATAAATTAGGTCGATTGGTGATTCTAAATTGCCCCTAGGAGTGAATGTGTGCGAGAGTGGTTGTTTGTTTGTGTGGCCCTGCGATGGACTAGAAAACTGTCCAGGGTGTACCCCTGCCTCGCGCTGGGATAGGCACCAGCAGATAAGTGGGTAAGAAGATGAATTAATCTGATGACCTTGTCCAGGATGCTCTGCAATTCAGCCTGAAGGACTTTCCAGAAGAAAATGTCTTTGGAGGAAACTAATAATGCTAGTTAAACAAAAGCAGCCTACTAGACGTTTAAATTGTATTTATTTATTCATTCATCTGCAAACTCAATGGCAATATGATGCATGAGAGAACCATATATTAAACCTGTGATTATGCAGCACTGTAAGGGGTTACAAAGGTTACGGTGGTAGTGATGTTAGTTCAGGAACCTATGTGAGCTGGCAGAACGATCCTTCTACTGTAATTCGTTTAATGTGTAATGCATTCACATAAGAAACATATTAAACTATAGAGGATGATGTTCTCTGCGGTTGGGATTTATTGCTGAAACTTTTCACTCGAACTTCTGTCTAGTGACTAGCATGAACTCATCAATCAAGTTTCCACTTCTGTTTAAAGGGAACTCATTTAAAAAAACACTTCAAGCTTTTAAGTTCTAGCATCACAGCGGGAATAAGAGAGACCAAATGCTTTCATCAGCTGGTAACCGTATCTAAGAAGGGAGAGCACAGAGGCCATTTAAAAACATGCATGTGCACAACGATGCAATCTTCCTCACTGCATAGATTTGAGTAATGTCTTCTGCTTCCTGCACACTGACAGGCCTTTATTGTACGCTGAGGGAAGGCATGATGGTAATCTGGTGATGAAGAGCTGCAGATGGGTCTGATTAGAGGGCTCTGAGGGAGCAGAGCACATCCTGCTGAGCCACATGTAAATTAACATCACTTCCCTCACCACTATTTCCTGCCGCTCTGTTTTCATGATGTACGTGACCTCAACCTTCCTTTTAGCATTTGACCAAGTTACATCATTGTACCATTTAATTAGCAGGTCGTTGGCGGCGCAAAAGACATTTCAGTTTTCAGCACAGCTGCAGTGTTATTGCAGGCGAGCGTGTGTGTGTGTGTGTGTGCGCACGCTATAAGTACTGCAGCCATGACAACAATAATACTAGGCCACTAGATGTGCTACACCTTTACAATGTGACCTGGATATATGTTAAAATAAATGTGAATTCATCAAGGCCAAAATCTGCATAATGCTATGGTAAGAATTTGAGTGGGAGACTCTTAGCACTACTATTCTAATTCTAGTGCTTGGCTGTATGATTTTTCCCATATTTTTCATAGCTGTTTTTGTCATAATTATGTCCGTTTTACGGTATATGATTTTTCCATATACGACCTGGTGACCAGATTAACTAGAGATACACTTGAGTTTTTGGCTGCTGACTTTTTTCAGATAAACATGTCATTGTCAGGTCAAAAGAAAGAAAAAGACTGCCCCCCCCCCCTCCATCTTTCGCAGATTACACTTTTGCTGTGTCCACTATTATGGCACTATAAAGGTCAATCATGTTAGTGTTATGGAAGTAGCGACAAGGTGGACCAATGTGTAAAACAGCTGGGGGCGGGGGCGGGGGCGGGGGCGGGGGGGGGAAAAGAAAGTACCCACCGTGATTTCTTTTCCCAAAATGTAATGAAAATAAATGTTTGCTCTTTAACCCCAAATTAGCATTGCTGCCGCCTGCCCACTTTCCAAGCTACAAACGGTAAAATCATAACAAGATCCCCAGCTTGTATTTCATGGCAGTGCAAACACAGAAAACTCGATTCTTGCTTAATCAGTCCCCTCAACCCGCACGCTTCCACAGTAACGCTAAGGAAAAGCAGTACCAATTTGTCATACGTGCTTCTTAGTATTGCGTTTGTTATGACAGACCCTCTAGGCAAGTCGGTCTATAGCAGCAAGTCCACTAAATGTGTAGACTTTGCTGCAGGGAATAAATATGAACTGCGGTGAAAAAAAGGCAAGGTCACCTGTCACTCAAGCCATAGCTTTTCCGCAGCCAAACAATAACGAACAGTAGCAGAGGCCCAAAATGCTTAAATAGAACAAAATTCAGGCTGCTGACAAAGCCAGAGTAGAACTCACACTTGCACCGTATCCACTGCAGACATTTAACAGATTGCTTTACCCAACTAACTTAGTTAGTGCTGCAGTGCTGAGGGAATTAAACAGTGCTGCTGTTGTGCATGTGGTTGCAGTTTTCAGGGCTATGTAGTGAGATGGGTTTAACCAATGCTTTACATTTAGTTCTAATTGTTCATCAGCTAGTCAAACAAGCTGCCTGGTCTGTGGACATATCATAAAAAGCCTTTGTTCTGCTGTTTCCTGGGTGTGGACACACTGTAGTTCATGAGAGTATTTTTATTGTTTGGTTTGATGAACACTTTGTCCCAGCACTTGTTTAGGCAGAGACAGTTCTGTTTTACTGCCCTTTTAGACTGATCAGCTCCATCCAATTATTCAATGTCCACTGATATTCTGCAGTATAGAAACTATGGGCACTGCATCAGTACCAGTGTGTTAGGCCATGCTTCTAAGGAACCAGGTGTAAGTGCTATAGGTATTAGATATTGACATTTTTTAACGATCTTTGCGATTAATAAGTTGCCATCGTAAGTCATTTGGCGTAGCAATTTGGCTGATATCCAGAGTATACTAGTAATACACACATCTACTTCAAAGTAGGATTCATTCATTCATCTTACCTGCTTATTTCCTAATTCGGGGTCATGGGGGTCTGCTGGAGCCTATCCCAGCGAACATAGGGCGAGAGGCAGGGGTACACCCTTGACCGATCAGCAGTCCATTGTAGGGCAACACATAGACAAACAACCATTCACACACACACACACACACACATTCACTCCTATGGGCAATTTAGAATCACCAATCCACCTAATCTGCATGTTTGTGGATGGTGGGAGAAAACTCGAGCACCCGGAGGAAACACACGCAAGTGCTGGGAGAACATTCAAACAAAGATTCTCGGCCCAGGAATCGAACCTGGGACCTTGTAGTAAGGCGACTGTGCTATTCACTACGCCCCAGCACCACCCCTGGATTTTATACATTTATAATTTATATATATTATTATTTATAGGGGAGGTACAATGGCGTAGTGGTTAGCACGGTTGACTCACAACCACAAGCCAGTCCAGGGTTCGATTTTTCCGAAGATCTTTCTTTGTACAGTTTGCTAGGTTTCTTCCAGGTACTCCGGTTTCCTCCCATTGTCCAAAAACATGTACATTAGGTCGATTGGTGATTCTAAATTGCCCATAGGAGTGAATGTGCGTGTGAGCGGTTGTCCGTCTGTGTGTGACCCTGCAATGGACTGGCGAACTGTCCAGGGTGTACCCCTGCCTCTCGCCCTATGTGTGCTGGGATAGGCACCAGCAGACCCATGTGACCCCGAATTAGGGAATAAGCGGGTAAGAAAATGAATGAATTAATTTATTAAAATCATTATTTATATTACTGTAATTTTTCTTTGACTTTCTTAAATAAAAGCAAATAAAAAACAAATAATACATTTTTATTCTATGAAACTATAATATTAAAACAATAGCGTCTTCTTATTAAGCAAAACTGAGTGTTAATGTGTAGTGTAGTAAATTATTCATGTTAAATTTTAATTAAAGCAAATCTAATTATTTTAACTGTAAATGCTGTAAACTTTGCTGTTGTTGATGATCTTGTACACAAGCCACAAAACAAAAGATTTACTTTTCATAAAATAATAAAATGAATTTTAATTTATCAAGAAAAATATCAATAAATCTGTTATCTCTCTAGTCAGAAAATACAATTTTGGACACATGAATGGAGTCACCTTAGAATGTAAAATCTCGAGCTTAATTAGTGTCCAAGTACATATTTGTTATGCATACAGCAAAGACACACACACACACACACACACACACACACACACACACACACACACACACACACACACACACTCACTATCGTTGTTTACAGTGTGTTCTAATCCTTACCTGTCCTAACCTTTGGATTGTAAGGAAGTGTTTTCTGTAGTGTCTCAACATGCACTATAAGAGAGCTGCTGCTTTTTCACATTAGTTTGGTTTTTGACTTTATATTATATATTTGTTAGCAGCTCATATAAGCAGTGTGAAAAAAGTTTCTTATGCCATTTAAAAATGAACCTTTTAAAGACCAACTAGTGGTTATTAATGTTAAAATTTTAACAATCACATGCGTGTGTATGTATGCATGTATGTATGTACTAACCTTGTATTAGCCTCTCTTTCCAAACATAATAGATCCTAAGTTGAGTTAACAGCACAAACTGCATGCCGTTACATCACTGCTAAAATCAATCTGACCAACTTGATACCATGAGCAATACTTCATTCACTTGACTGAGCTCATGGAAGCAAAGCTGTACTTTCATTCACCATCCTGCCCGCTTATACACTAATTCGGGGTCACGTGGGTCTACTGGTGCCAATTTCAGCACACATAGGGTGAGGGGCGGGGGTACACCCTGGACAGGTTGCCAGTCCAGCTTTAGGCCACACATAGACAAACAATCATTCACACACACACATTCACTCCTATGGACAATTTAGAATCACCAATCAACCAAATCTGCATGTTTTTGGACTGTGGGAGGAAACCGGAGTAGTCTGAGGAAACCAACGCAAGAGTGGGGAGAACATGCAAACTCCGCACGGATAGATCTCCGGTTCGGGAATCGAACCCATGCCACCACGCTGCCCCGAAGCTGTACTTACTTAACTAAAAGAAAAACACATCACTTTGTACTTTTACCCTTAAGTGAAGACACAAGTCAGATTGCTTCAACTTCCGACGCCTGTCCTTGGCGTATCGGGTCTGATTGTGCATGCGTAACTTGTCCTTGTGCTACTGGCTCTGACTTGTGGGAGCATCCTAGGAATGCACAATCGCTCTAATTTAACAGTTGCTAAATATAATTAAGTTATATATTAAGTTAGATATTTTTTTTCTATACACCTGACCTTGTTGTGCATCAATTGTGATTGTGACCGTCGAGTAAACTATGGAAGAACAGAGTTTAATTGATTAGCTCAGCTTTGGTATTTGTCTGGTGTTTCCTATTTTTCTTTTTGAAGATGAAATGGTTTCATTGTAGTAATGAATGAATAAAAGAAATACAAAACCATAGTAAGCTGGAATATTGCCACTGCATCTGTTGAGTGAAATATTCTATGGTTTCCTTTCCTATGATGGTTGTAAGATTTTTTATTTTTATTTTTTTTAAGAATAGATACAAAAAGAACTGAACTTCTTTATTTACAATTTGTGTCTCTTACTATTATATGCATTTCACTGTTACATAAAACAAAGCTTGGACAGAAATGGAACAGGCTCATGATAAATTATACAAATAACCATCTTGACCTCCTGTATATCTGTGATATGGAGCTAAATTAGGACTCACTATGTAGGACAGTTAAAAAGGAGGTTAGAACAGGCAACCTTATTGTATCTTAAAGATCTGCACAAGGCCCACAAATACAGAATCCTGCCAAACTTTTAATCTCATTCAATGTTCTCTCTGCCACTTTCTTACACCAGAAGCCCTTTTTGTCATCCCTTCCTGCCACTGGTAAATAAAATATTAAAAAAAAGACAAAATAATGTCTATAGGAATTTAAATATAATGACATTGATGTTGAAGTACAGATTCTAGTTGCCATTAATGTAATGAACACATTAACCTACGACTCGTCTGTGGTTCGATTTTTTTTTAATCTCTGCTAGAGTTTAGAGACAGTGGCGTTGTCAAAAAGACAGGAGGCGGAGCTGGAGGTGACAGAGTTGAAGATGTTGATATTTACATTGGGAGTGACTAGGATTAGAAATGGGTTTATTAGAGGGACGGCGCATGTGGG
>JAOTRA010000002.1:4032207-4042913 GCA_026260255.1 Pseudolaguvia tuberculata | reverse complement strand
CTCTCTCTCTCTCTCTCTCTCTCTCTCTCTCTCTCTCTCTCTCTCTCTCTCTCTCTCTCTCTCTCTCTCTCATATTTTCTTGTCTTAATGGTCGGAGTCACTGCCAGATTTCCGCTCTGGTCGTCTCGCCCCTATCATGCAGCGCTTCCAGCTAACATTTTTACCTGGTGACATCAGTGTCAGATTGGCCAGATGTGTTGCGACTAGTTTCACGCCAGCTTTAGTGCAAATGTAAGCGGGAAGACAGGAAAAAAACAGCAAAGGAGGAGGGAAATACAAGACAAGGCCTTTTGCGATGTTATAAAACACAGCCACTGTATGGATGTTTCAACACACCGCTTGTTCAATTGTTCTCTGAATGTAATGAAACAAAATGGAATGATCTTCTGATTTTTGTTCTACATGCTTCTTTCCCTGCAGAAATAATGGACCACACCGAAAGAATGCAAGTACTGAAGGACATTGTGAGGAAATTTCCATCTGTGAATTATGAAGTGTTTAAATATATGATGACTCACCTCAACAGGTACACACACTTTCTTTTTTAACTGTGGGTGCAGTACTCGGTTAAAACACACGGGTTTTTTCTTCTTTTGATCACTGGCACACACACACACACACATACATACACACACACTCACGCTCTTTCATCCATACACGTTCACTCATCTACACTTTTTCCCCCTCTATCTCTCATTATTTGACAAACACCGGTACACACACACACACACTCACGTTTAATCGAGAGACTTTCCTTTAATCTGATTAACATTAACCTGTCAACAATAAAGTAACCTTTGGCCTTTCGATGTTTCTGTCCCTGCAGTAACTTGGGTAGGATTTATTGCTCTTCATTAGCTTTGCATGTTTCATTGCGTATTCACTCATTTACATGAAAGGGAAAGAACTTTTCCAATAGTTATTCCTGTTTTTAAAGCCTTCATTGAAGTTCTGAACATTTAGTGTCCTGCATGACCACACGCTGAAGGCAGTTTAGTGATTGCAATAAAAGGAAATATAACAAAGGAGCCTTATTATAACCAAAGGCTTTTTACTTCAAAAACTTTGTGTCCCTCAGGCTTTGAAATTTCATTTTAAATAGCACAGAAGACTCTGACTTCCAGGTCTTTTCAACACCGTTTTTTACGCTTGCGCTCTTTTATCAGACATAAGCTCTTTGCTAATGGTTCATTTCTCTGTGAAAGAAGCGTTTTAGGTTTTTAAACGGTCGGTTAAAACCTGTAGAACTGCTGACTGAATGTTTAATTCACTTTGATCGTGGCTAACATTTTAGCATCCAGTTATCGTTGAGCTTTATTGTGTGCACTGAATAGACTCACCAAAAGTAGGAGTAGGCATTGGATTCGATCGTTTACAATCTAAGCTGATGATGTAATATGAACACAAACAGCTTTGAGTCAGCGTTAAAAGCTCCTAAACACTGGATTTATTTCTTTATTTATCTAAACAAGTGATTTATTTCAAAAATATATTTAAAATGTTTTTAATAGGTTTCACTTAAATCAGAGTTTCCCAAACTACAGCCCCATCCAGACATTTTGAACAAACCAATCTAAACAGTGCCAAAGACATATTCTCAAATGTTCATGTAATGTTAAAATATATTCGCTTATTCCCTAATTCAGGGTCACGGGCGGAGAACTGCCTTTAGTTAATAAAGTAAATAAATTATTTCCATTAATTGTTTTTAATGTCCATTCGTCTGCTGCTGTTGATCGACGTGTACACGCCAGCCAGTAAAAGCATTTCAGAAAGACGTAAAGGTTGGGAAAGAAAAAGATTGATCTAGAACGCATGAAATTTGACCAAAAGCATACGAGTGATTTAATTTTTTTAATGCAAAGAAACAGCTTCTCTGATCCCCCCCCAACACTTTTAATAGAATAGTCATCTGATCTAGCATTATGAGGGAAAATAAATAAATAATGATATTCATCATGAAATCTCCTCAATAATACTTAGTTGTGAAATTTCTTCTATAGGGATCATTTTTTATCTCAGACGGAACCCTCCCCCCCCCCAACTTTTCTTTACTTGCCTTAATGTTGTTGAGTTGTACACAGTGGTAACACTATGAATGTCTTTCTCTAAGGGTGAGCCAGCAGAGCAAGACAACGCTGATGACTGCAGACAATTTATCAATCTGCTTTTGGCCGACGCTCATGAGACCTGACTTTGAGAACAAGGACACTCTGTCCACCACCAAACTTAACCAGTCCGTCATCGAGAGTTTCATCCAGCAGTGTCACTACTTCTTCTACGGAGGAGAAATGATCGAGCTTTGCCGTGGCATCGGCGCGTCGCCCCCACATGGGCACATGGGCCACGCCGGGCATGGCATGGTAGAGTCCCTGCTGGCTCTCCAGCTCCCGCCACCACTACAGCCGCAGCAGATTCAACACCCGCTGCCTTCTGAACCTCTCATTTAAAACCACATTGGCAATCAAATGGGGCCGAGATAAAACAATTTAAAAAAAATCATGTTTTTTGTATGGAGACAATGACTTTCCATCACAGACATGCATTTCAATTCACATCTATGTGACAAGGGGAAAAGAAAAAACTGATCAGGAGTTCTAATGTTGGTGAACTGGTCCGGCCAGACCAGCATGACTGCAGTTCTAAGGAAGATATATTTATACTACAGGTTTTTTTTTTGGTATTGTTAAAGACAGTGGAAGCGTCTGTGTACATTATATGCACAAATCTATTTTAATGGCTTGCTCATTTCGTCTGCTTTTTTTTTTCTTTTTCTTCTTTTCTCGAAAGAGCTGATTTTTGTAGTAATTTGTTTTCTAAAAGAATGAAAAATAATGTAGTGTTCTGAGCCTGTTGGACCCCCCCCCCCTCCCTTCCCATCCCACAGACACCAGACAGGTGCATAGCATCTTGGGATCCTGCTCACATTCTGATAGCCATTAAAGGGAAAATAAAAACCTCTGGAACTCTGGCACATCTGAGTAAAGTGGCCGCTGGACTGCAACCTGACTGCTCACTCCGTCCTCATTCCCCCTTTTTAGTGCTTTTTTTTCTTTATTGTCTTAAAGTCTTGTTTTTGCACACCAACATGCATCAATGTTCTGTAAATGTTGCATGTCGTTTGCCACTTGTAATAACAGAAAAGATAAGAGGAAAAAAAGCTTAACAACCTTTTTATGCAAGATATTTTTTTTAACTCAAGCTTATTCAAGGGAACACAGGGGGAAATTATATCTGCTCATTTTATCACGCCATAAGTTCATTTTTAAAATCCTATTTTGTTTTTATTTCTCTAACTAGAGAAAGTTTATCTATATAAATATAAATCTAGAAATATATATATATATATAAATAGAATATATATATATATCTATATATAGAATTGGCAGAATCTGCTGATGAATCATGGGGTACTGGAGCTCTGTGTAATCTTGTAAACTTATAATCAGATTTTGTTGTTTGCTGTACTAAAATTTTGGGATCTTAGATGAATCGACCTATCTTAATATTCCTGATCGAAAAAGAAAAGACTGCTTTTTTTTTTTTTCATTTATTTTTTTCCGTAGATGGTACTGAAATCTTTTCGCTGTAACAAGATGCTGCTTAGAAAGTTTAGTCTTTGTGTGGAAATTAGCTGGACACAGGCATGGGGTAGACGGCTGAAATTGGTCAAGAGAAACGCACGCAGGTGAGAAAATGTGGTTCTAGAATCAGTCTCATTTGGGGGAAAAAGACCAAAAAATGATCTTAAATGTTGTGCAAATGGAAGGTTAGGGAAAAGGCTCAGTAGGTCTGGGGGTGGCGGTGGGGTTGGGGGTGGGGGGTTGAGAAGCGCACTGCTGCTAGGATCCCATTGTGTAGTTAGAAGCAACATTTTGTTCCTATGACTTCAGTCATACAAAGGTGTTGTACAAACTGAAAAAATTAACATCATTGATATGTATTATAGTAAATAAATGATTTTGACAAATCAAGTGAATCTCTTTTTTTGTTGGAGAAACTCATCTGTTCTGAAAAATGTTTTCTCTGACAGACTAATCAGCTTCACAAACATTTCAGTTGTCAATCGTATTATTATGGTTTGTTTACTTTTAATAATATACACAGTCCTTTACAAGCTGTGCGATGTGATACGATGATGTAGCGGTTAGCATGGTCACCTCACAGCAACAAGGTCCTCTGCTCGATTCCCGTGCCAGGTCGTCTTCCTCCGGGTACTCCAATTTCTTCCCATTGTCCAAAAACATGTACATTAGGTTGATTGCTGGTTCTAAATTGCCCATAGGAGTCAATGTGTGTGATTGGTTGGATGTTTCTGGCAACCTGTCCGGGGTGTACCCCTGCCCTTCACCCTATGTGCACTGGGATAGACTCCAGCAGACCCCCGTGACCCCGAGCTAGGGAAAAGTGGGTTAGAAGATGAATGAAGAACCTAATAATGACATTTATCCCCAAAATCATTCTCAGAAGGTGTCACCAGAAAGTTTGATTATAAATAATTTACTTTCCTAAAGTTAATAGAGTGAAGCTGTCATTATAAACCACTTGGTGACTCATTCATTCATCTTCTTATCCGCTTATTCACTAATTCAGGGTCACAGATTTGAACAAGCAAACTACGCACAGAAATTGTCCAGGTCTGGGATTTGAACCCGGGACCTTCTTGTTGTGAGGCAACCCTGCTAACCACTACGCCACCAACCTCTTGAGAAAGAAAAAAAAAGAATTCAGAATTTGATGCTGATGCCAACTGAAGCCAAAGTTATTTAAACTATAAAATGCACCAAGTGATGTAGGTAAGTGTTGGCTCAGTGTTGTAAGGCTTTGGACTGCTAATTAGAAGATCATGAGTTTAAACCCCAGAATCACCAAAACAGCACTGTCGGGGCCCCTAATCGAGGCTTCTAACCCTAAACCCTCAGTGAGATTGGAAAGTTAGGATTTTGCCATTCTGGATAAAGATGCTTGTACCAGAAATGTAAATGTATCATGGCTTTCTTTCTTTCTCTCATATCTTCTCAGTGGGCAGGGGTACGCCAGTCCATCTCAGGGCCACACAGACAAACAACCACACACTTATATTCACTTATGGGCAATTTAGACTCACCAATCAACCGAATAGACATGTCTTTGGACTGGGAAGAAACCGGAGTACACTGAGGAAACCCATGCCAGCGTGTGCAGAACATGCAAACTCTGCACAGAAAGACTCAGGAATCAAACCCGGGACCTTCTTGTTGTGAGGTGACCATGCCAACCCTTATGCCACCGCACCGCCCAGTTAAGTTTTTTACTTTAATATAAAAAATTGAAAAAAAGGTTTAAACAAATTTATTTTTTTGTTCCATGATGAGGAAAGACTGCAATAATAAGAATAAACAGTTTGGTGGGAAAACTTACTTTACTGCCCTCTTGTGATCAGATCTTTAATGCAGTAGAATTGAACGCAGTAGAATTAATAGTTTACACTGTTTATATGGGAAGTGTTGGATTAGTGGTTAAGGCTGTTGGACTAATACCAGAAAGACTGGGATTCAATTCCCATCACCACCAAGCCACCATTGGGAGCCCCTGAGCACGGCCCTTAACCCCCAATTGCTCAGTTGTAAGTTGCTCCTGCTAAGGGCGTCTGCCAAATTCTGTAATTGCAATTGTATACTAGATTTGTCCCAACAACAAAAAATATATAATGTACATTTTACATCATTTATTTGGCTCAGGGTTTTAAAAATAATGTCTTACTCCGTGACAAGGAAACCCTCATAAAATTCACTGCTATGTTCCAAAAAATGTTTCTATAATAATGTTGAATAATGTATGAGCAGTTTTATATTGGTAGAAGATTGCTGAGGATGGAGGTGGCGGGCAGGAGGAAAAGAGGAAGACCAAATGGATGTGGTGAGGGAAGACATGCAGGTAGTTGGAGTGAGCGAGGCAGATGTACAGGACAGGGTAATGTGGAGAAGAGTGATCGGCTTTGGCGAACCCTAACGGGAGCGAAAGGAGAAAAAGAAGAAGATATTAACAGTTTAATATGTAAAGGTCACATTTCTGCCTGATGGAAATTTTCAAAAAGGTCAAACATTGTATTTAGAGTGATTTTATTATTCTGGAATATTCTTCAGATCTCTAGACTGTAGTATAAGGCTTGTATACAAAACCAAATAATATACAAGTCTTCTAGATCACATACTGTAGGTGTAGAATAAATGCATGTGTTGTTCCAAGCTTTCATCTTTTCCTCCACGCAAATACAACAATCTCAAAGTCAGTCAGGTTTTAAATCAAATGTCTAGTAACATGAAAACCCATCGTCATTAGCGGCCTAAAACATGTACCATAACCGGGACTGCGGTGTGAAAACGTCACAAAGGTTACACACAGAACCCGAGAAATAAAACTCCATTTAAAAATATTGAATAAGTGCATACTGTAGAAAGAAAGCCAGTCATGTTCCGTTTCTGTAGCTTCCCACTGGAAGAGAGGAAAAATAAGCCACTCTAATTTAGGGCGGATGTTAAAATGAATGAAAGTATGCAGTTTAATGAGGAAAAGATGAAATGACCACTGAATCATTTCAGATCTCCAAAGGTGTTAAAAGATGAAAATTCATTGTAAAAGCAAGTTCTTGCTGTGAAGAGAAAACTATTTTGTAAGCATGGAAGAAATATATAATAATATCGGGTTAAGTCATGTAAGACCAAGCAAGGCGGAATAAACGAACATTCTTGTGTCCAGTTTATAAACAGAACAATGTTGATGTAGAATTAGTTTTATGGTGAGAAAGTACTGTTATGAGTTCTGATGTTTCCCAATATTTCCGAAAAGTCTTTAGGGTTAGAATATATATATATAATATATAATTTTTTTTTTTTTTTTGGATGGGAGGCTGCGGTAAAAGAATCCTGAGAGAAACGTTTGTGAGTCTTTTGTATTCAATCTCATCAGTTTCACGGAAAACCAGTAATGAAATCAAATAGTGTGATTCATGTGTATTTGTGATATAAGCACCTCTAACAGAATAAAGCAAAATGGCCAAATCTTTATTTTTGGGGACTTTACATAACGAGGCCAACAAAAGATGTTATTGAAGAGCAAAAGTTTGGGATAAAAGCCACCCAATTTGTGATGCCCGACTAAAACAGTTGACAGTAGCAGGAAAGCTCAGAGAGAGAGAGAGAGAGATGAGTTTAAAGGCCGCAAAAGACATTGTTCCTTTGCTTTTTTTTTTTTTTTTTTTTACTTCAATGCAGATTTTAAGGCGGCCAAAGTAGTGCAAGAGGTAAATGCTAATAGTCACATGATCCATGTTGGCAGCAGTGCTTAAAAGTAATTGATAAGTGGGTTTACATCCCTCCTTTTAGAAAGAGTTAAAAGTAAGAGAAGACAAGAGAAAGGAAAGAGAAATGAGAGCGAGAGGGAGACACCAGTTCACACAGTCCAAAGCACAGGTGTGAAGAAAGTCATTTTCCCCTTGTGGTGATCCTGCTGAAAGATACAGTAGTCTGTTATTTTTTCTTCAGCCGCCTCCTTTCTCCCCACTCGTTTCTCGTAATACCTGACTCAGTCAATTTGTCCTTATCTCCCATTTTTTTGGGGTGCTAGATCAGGATGAGCCACTAGAACTATGAGTGTCTCCATCAGGCCAGAGCGTTGCTGGTCGTCCTAAAAGTGCAGTCAAATGAGGGGATTGAAACTGCTCACTAACCAAGTTCTCATATTCACTACTGTCCTCATCATCGTCATCATCATCATCATCATCATGGTCTTCCTGGCCGACAGTATGCCGGTTTAAAGAGTCGGAGCTAGAGCCATCTCCATTGCCCATTCCTGGACTTGGTGATGGATGTCCTGGGGAGCCCACAGCTTGGGGACGGGGCAGCAGGATAGCACTGGGTGGGTCGGGTACCAACTCATTGGTATAAAGTGGTGCAGGCTCAGAGTTTGCATGCCAATCCAAGCTGGGCTCCATTGGAGGGCTCTGGAGAGCCACACGCGTCAGAGAGAGAGGAGACGAATCAGACAGAACCGAGCCAGTCTGCAGTAAATGGACATCAGAATTCTGAGCCTCTTGATTTCCTAACAAAGCAAAATGACATTATAAGATTATAATGTAAAAAATAAAGGATACATTTCTGGAGATTTATTGATTCAACAGCTGAGGTTCTTGTAAATCAGTCTAATGAATTCTACATACTTGTCTCCTCTGCACTGGTGCTTTGTTTTCTGAGAGCAATCTCCTCTTTCAGCTTTTTCACCTCCTCCTGGATTTTCTCCTTCACTCGTTCACTTTGATCCACCTCAGCACACACAGCCTAAAAACACAAAAGAGCACCATATCGAACTTACATGATCCAAACATTTACAGACAAACAAGAATAATTGAAACCATGGCAATTTCTAGAAATGAACTGTAGCTAAAACATTTACCTTTAAATAGGTAACAAAAATGCCAAGTTTTTCCCACAAACTGATTGGATTTTTTAGGATCTTAATGAAAAGTCTAATTTAATTTGGTTAAAATATTCTCAAACGTAGTGTAAAAAAACTAATGGCTGGTTTCAGTGCATCTTGCTTTAAATGCTTCTGATGTCTGTTCCACCCCAGCCCTCTGTTTTGTAGGGCATTTACACTGAAAAGGGTGAATTAACAGGGTCAGCACTAATATAGTGCACAGTGAAACTTAAATACGGCTCGACTGTTATAGCACAGAGGTTCTGGAACTGAAGCCCCCAAAACCTAGCTTATTATCCATCCATGAATTACGGATAGCAGGATGGACATACTTGCTGTTTATGGCACAAAATGTGAAATGAACCTTGGGGTGTTTTGCTAACCAGCCACTGTGGTTATTAATGGAATACCTCTGCTGCCTTCTTTAACAAAGAAGAGTGATGCACGGTTCTGTGTCGGACAGCCCGAGTCGGAGGTAATCCATTGCCATTTGCACAAATAAGTTCATGTAAATAGACGCAGTACTTTAACTACTGCATCAGACAGCTGAGGATGTTCAGTCATCACAGTCAACTAAATCAAAGATAGAGAGTGACGGCTATACAGAGAGAGAGAGTAGCGAGCTTCTCCCACTAGGAATAAGAGAAAGGAATATTTTTAAATGATTGTAAATATTTTATATGTCTAAACTAAAATAATTGTGTGAATCATTATTAACGGAGAACAAAACTAAATATCTAACAGCACACACAACAGAAATTTGATTCATTTTTCAGCCCTAGTCGTGACAATAATTCCGAATGCCGATGTCAGGTTCTACACCCCATCGACATTGCTAATCAGCTGATTTAATCAGAACATTATGAGAATTGTAGGTTAATTTTATTATGATCAAAAGGTTTGGATCATGTTTACAGGCCACTTCTGAGTCTTGTTTTCGTAGTGGGGTTATAGAATATTATTATACTAGAAATAGGACAGGACAACATTAATGGCACTCATTTATAATATTTATCTCACTACAAAAAAAAACAACATTTTAATATCATGTTTCAACTCACTTGCACTTTTTCCTGAAGGGCACTGTACACCTGGAAAATGGCTCGAATATCTTTCATTACTCCATCTTTGTCAAAAAACTCAGCCCTATAAAGGCAATTCACAATTAAAAAAAGACAATTAACCTTTTTCTCATCAGAGCTCAACTCGGATACGCTGTTACACAAACTTACAGTTTCCCTGTGCAACAAAGCAGGGGCTTCTGAACATTCCTGGTCTGACATGTTTCTGAGGAGTATATACTAGTTCAGTTAACGTAGAGATGGTAAGTTATTATTCATTCATCTTCTTACCCGCCAATTTCCGGGTCACGGGGGTCCCAGCGCACATAGGGCGAGAGGCGGGGGTGCAACCTGGACGGGTTGCCAGTCCATCTCAGGGCAACACATAGACAAACAACCATTCACACACACATTCCCTCCTTTGGACAATTTACAATCACCAATCCACCTAATCTACATGTTTTTGGACTGTGGGAGGAAACCGGAGCACCCAGAGGAAACCTACGCAAGAGCGGGGAGAACATGCAAACTCTGCACAGAAAGATCCCGGCCCGGGATTCAAACCTTTTTGTTGTGAGGCGACCGTGCTACGCCACCGCGCCGCCCGTGGTAATTGATTATTTGTGACATAAATATAGTGCTGGATAATCTCTGCTGACTGCATTCAGCCTTATTAGCTTTTAACTAGAATATGAACAGAACATTTTTTTAAAACCGAAATGGTTCCTAGAAAGGGCGGCGCGCTGGATAGCACTTTACTTTTCTTATGAAATCTCATTTTATTACATTACTTATTTTTAATCTTTTTGCATGTTTGTCACACTTTAATGTTTCAGATCATCACTTTTAAAATGAAGGTTTTTATTATTAAGGGAAAACAAATTTCCAAAACTACATGGCCCTGTGTGAGAAAGTGTTTGCCACCTAATAACTGGTTGGGCTACCCTTAGCAGTCAAGCGTTTGCGATAACTTGTCCAGGAATTTTGGTCCAATCATCTTTGCAGAATTGTTGCAATTCAGCCACATTGGAGGGTTTTCCAGCATCTCAACAGGATTCAGGTCAGGACTTTGACTAGGCCACTGCAAAGTCTTCATTTTGTTTTTCTTCAGCTTTTCAGAGGTGGACTTGCTGGTGTGTTTTGGATCATTGTCCTGCTGTAGAACCCAAGTTCGCTTCAGCTTGAGGTCAT
>JAOTRA010000002.1:3945846-3956052 GCA_026260255.1 Pseudolaguvia tuberculata | reverse complement strand
GGGGTTTTGTGCTCAGGGTCATTGTCATGCTGGAACAGTGTTTGAGTCTCTTAGTTCCAGTGAAGGAATAATGTAATACTACAACATTTATAATACTACAAAACAATACAAACATTCAAGACCAACTGTGGGCTTCCAGATTTGTAGCAACAGTTCAAAGAGGAACCACAAACTATTGGCAATACAGTGCATGTTTCTGGTATTTCAAAATGTAACATATGCTGAGTAAATTAATGCACAGGATGGACATGTGAAAGAAAGCAAAATATTGAATAAAAGAAAGAAATGCATTTATTTATTCCTGCTGACTGATTACATCATCTACATATCTTATACCGTATCTTACAAAAACCGGGCAGGTGGTAAGGACACATCCTATACCAAATCGCATTATACTGTACACAAACACTTATTTATACCTGAAAAAATGATCACAGCTAATTTACATAGCGGCATTTTTGTTTTAGTAAAACCATTATAAATTAGAAAAGTATTAAATGCAATCCTACCTGTCTTCTGTGTCCTCTTGAGAGAAAGGCTATAGGGAAAAAAAGGAAAGGAAATATTTAATTAACAAAGCTGTTTATTGCAATACCTTGTAAAACTAATATATCAACTGATAGAGCTTATGAGTATGTGGCAAATTTTTTTGCATTGCAATCATAAACTGTAAAATCGGACCATGTATATGTAGGTTGCCAAATGTAAAAATAATTAGTCAAATTTCCAAAGAAAGCTAATTTTTTTATGTATATGATGTTTGTCCAGTCATTGGTCTTTATTTACATTCGTAGCTTTTGGCAGATTCTATTATCCAGAGCGACTTACATTCTTATTCTTTTGTACAATTGAGCAATTGGGGATTAAGGGCCTTGATCAAGTGGTTTGGTGCAGCTGGCAATCGAACCCTGGACACTTTAACCACTAGGCTACCCTAAACTATCATTCATTCATTTATATTCTTATATGCTTATTCCCTTATTCAGGGTCACGGGGTCTGCTGGTGCCTATCCCAGCTCACATAGGGCGAGAGGTAGGGGTACACCCTGGACAGTTCACCAGTTCATCACAGGGCCACACATAGACGAACAACCACACACACACCTATATACAATTTAGAATCACAAATCGACCTAATTTGCATGTTTTTGGACTGTGGGAGGAAACCGAAGTACCCAGCAGAAACCCACGAAAGCGCTTGGTGAACATGCAAACTCCGCACAGGAAGATACCCGGCCCGGGAATCGAACCCGGGACCTTCTTGTTGTGAGGCGACAACTATACCACCGCACCGCCCTCGAAGCTATCATTTTGCACTAAATAATTTTAGACCATGTGGAAACATGTGTCAAGAATTTTTTAAAGAAGGTCCTATTTCCCATCCTTAGCTTTAGTGTGTGTACTTTTATTAGCTTCCATGTGACAAAACCCAAAATAGATTGTAAGTTTGCCCTGAAAATACACAAACACTGTGTGCATAAAAAAAACGTCTGTGTAATTAAGAAAAGCAAACAGTTTATTTTGGGGGTTTATACTGCTCTCGAGGCCAGCATTAGACCTGCTGATGTGTGGCTAGTAAAAAGGTAAAAGGTCGTATATGCATACCCTCAGTCATTCAAACAGTCAATTTAATTTATGCAAATTACAGTTAAGTTTGTTTTCCATACAAGATTTTACAAGATCTTGCCTCTGTTACATCCTGTTTACATCAGAATAAACTCTAAGAATCTCTTGAGTTAAATACATTTATGTTGAGTTTGGATGTGTAAACTTCCTGTTTATAAAATCGGCAGTTTTTAGGATTGGTTGGCATGTCTATCAGAGTCCAACCTGATAACACTCCAAACTGTGCCATAAACAGTTTTGTTCACTAAGAGTGCATGCTGCTTTCACGTGGTAGCCAAGTGCAGCTCTGAGGTCATGCTGACCTGACTCATGCTTTATTATCTCTTAGGACAGGTTTCGGGAAATTGTACTGTTGCTATGAATAAAATTCCCAGTAGAAGTGCTTTAAAAAATTGAAATCAAACATAATAAAATAATCATAATGTTATATCCCTTTATTTAAAATAAAAGTAATTAGTTTCCATACTGGGCAGCGCAGTGGTGTAGTGGTTAGCATGGTCGTCTCACAACAAAAAGGTCCCGGGTTCGATTCAGGAATCTTTCTCTACGGAGTTTGCATGTTCTACCCGCGCTTGCGTGGGTTTCCACAGGGTACTCCAGTTTCCTCCCACAGTCCAAAAACATGTACATTAGGTTGATTGGTGATTCTAAATTGTCCATAGGAGTGAGTGTGTGTGAATGGTTGTTTGTCTATGGGTGTTTGCTTGTGATGATCTGGCGACCCTCTTGCCCTGTGTGTGCTGGGATAGGCACCAGCAGACCCTAGTGACTCTAGGGAATAAGCGGGTAAGAATATGAATGAATGAATGAGTTCCCATACTTTTTGTATGGCTCGTTTCATCATGTTCTCCAAATATTAATTACTGGTGGACGTGATTCTGCCAATTAGGATGTGATTCTGGATCCTTTGGTGTCACTGTGAGTTGAGTAAACCCACCTGAATCAATTTTGGAATCTTTTTTTGATCACAAATAACTGAAGTCAAAATGAATGCTGATAATATCTAATTGGCTTAGGCTGAGGAAAAAAAGATACCATTGAGATACCGTTGGAGAATTTATACTGAATTTATGTACAGTTGGAAGAGGTAGCACCGTGGTTAAGGTGTTGGACTACTAATTGTCAGATCTGGGCCCAATTTCCACAAAGTTGCCACCGCCAGGCCTTTAAACAAGACCACTAATTGACTCACTTGTGTAAAAGAGATAAATGCAAGTTGCTCTGGATAATGGCGCCCACCAAATAATGTAACTGTTCATAAAAAATTTAATATATTTATAACCTTAACATTCATCTTTGTGGTCTTAGAAAAATTAATTTACAGTGTTTGACAGATGCTCAGAGCGACTTACATTTGATTTGTTTTGCACAACTAAGCAATTGTGGGTTGCTTGATGGAGGTGGGAATCGAAACCTGGTCTTATTGGTATCAGTCCCACTATGCCACCACTTCCCTCAAAAAAGAGTTACTCACATGACGCTGGAAATTTGCGAAATGGATGTCTGGGATGAAGAGGACAGGCTGAGTGTCTAGGTCTGACATCATCTTAAACACAGTGATATCACTTCGCTTGTGCATCATAGCCATTTTGGCATCCACATCTAGAAAATAATCACATTTATTTAAGTTAACTGAAAAATACTTAAATAACAGTAGTCATTTATAAGCCTCATGGGTAAACATGGGCAGGTGCAAGTAATGCTGTTTAAACTCACAGGGAGCCAAGTTGGGGTTAACATCAGCACATTTTCCCTTTCTGCGGGACTGCTTGCGCTCCTCATCACGGATCTTCCTCTCGGCACCTTTGTCGCAGAACACCTTGATCTGGCAGTAGGCACGGTGAATAGGCTTGTTGCTGCGGTTGTTGTAGCTGTATGTGTCAATCTGTAGGTTCAGCGGAAGACCCTTTACCCCCTTCTGAGAGGAAAAATCTGTGCTCAGGCAGTTAACCGAGATGAAGATCTGGAAAGTAAATAAAATAAATATTATTATATATCTATTTTAAATAGTCACATTTTAATACATTGCTTTAAAATGTTATTTATTATTGCTTCTAAACTGACCCTGATGACAGGAGCTAAAGGCAATCAATTGTTGTCTGTCGCCCTCTTTGGGCTGAGATTGCAATAGCACTTGCAGGTGAATATGAATATGCTGCATATTTACAACTTTATTAAACGCCTCTCTTATCATAAGATAAGCCATAGCTTATAAACAGAAGTGCAAGACGCCAAGTAAAATAAAGCAAAAATTATCAACCAAATGCCCACTAGAGGGCAGAACAGGCTTGATTATGAGTGCTCTTTTCACACTGTCAATTTTCATAAACGCTTTGTCGGTACACAAGTCACTATATTTTAGTTTTTAACTAAAATAAGCAAAAAATAGCAACATTTACTTTTTTATAGCTGTACAAAATGAAGTCACAATTCTGTATACAATTCTCCTTACCTCTAATTTCAATACAAACAAAAAAGAAATGCAAAGGGAATATTTCCACCTGTCATTCTATCCCTCTTCTGTCTTGTATACATACGCAGACACACACACATAAATACAGATACACACAGCAAACAGACAGCACTCCAGAGTACACGGATGAGTATCCTATGACCTTGTGATCTACATCCTGGTCTTTTTATACATTTAAAAACTAGCATTTTAATCAGACTCATTAATACATCAGTATAGAGGTAGCTAAGTTGATTGAATTAGAGAAAAAGAAATAAAAAAAACTAAGCTAATAGAAATTGAAGGTGGATTTTCGAAAAGTCAAGCTGCCACATGATGAGTGACAGGTTGTACTAGACGTGTCTTGATAGACTCGTTGAACTGGATTCCATAAACTGTCACTTCTAGCTTTTTGGGTCTTGGCTCCACTACTTAAATTAACATTTCCTCATTCCTTCTTGGGCAGAGCTGCGTCTCACCCTAACGTCTTCTTTAAGAGCATCACCCTAGCACACAAAAGGGCTGACAGGTATAAAAGGGCTGAGAACTCATTCTAACTAACTAACAAACACGCCCATGCATTTTTACCAGTTAGTATTTCACATGTAAGTCAGTTTGTTTTGGTCATTTTATTCCTAGTTTTATTGTAATAAATATGGTACAGTATTAGTCAAAGTAAACGCATAAAGCAAAATTCTAGCCATAGAAACTCCCTGATTTGCACTTCCTTGCTCATATTCACTGTTAATTACACCTTTCAAACCAGGAGAAATAGGGCCCTGGGTTTGTTTTGCCTGAATGACGTCTATTGTTTAAGCAATCACAATGTGCCTGACATGGCTTTGACTATTTTGAGTATAAATCATGTCCTCAAAGGTTAGGATTATTTAGAAGACAAAAAAAGTCCGGTAAACACAACAATACTGTGATAAAATTGTTTAACAATTGAATTTTTAATGGCACCATAAAATCCACAAACTAGTTACCTGTAACCTAAACTATTTACCTGTAACCTAAACTAACAAACTAACGTCTAATCTGCCTACAGATGTCAAACGGAGGTGATGCCTCATAACAACGGCTCCGAAACAAAAACACTGCAATGCATTAACTTTCAGGGTTTTCATAAAACAGTTCTTCTCAATAACCCTTGACATCTGATGGAATTTGACTATAAAACAAATCTTGATTTTTAATTTGATTCTTAACTAAAGCGGGAATAGTAATGGCGTTGGTGTCCCATTTCCTACCTTTGCCTCTTCATTGATGTCCCATGTGAATGAGATAGCATTGTAGGAGATCTCCTCGATGTTGCTGATGGTATTGAAACTTTCTTTGTAATCAGCTGGAGACAGAAGAATGTAGTAAGTTTCACACTGAAGGGCCAGTAAAAGAAAGAAAAAGGCAAAAAGGTGAAAGGGGATTTGTGGCTTTTATACAAGAAAAAAAAGAAAATGTTTGGCGCAATTAATAGAGGACGTATTGATGAAATGTCGTCTATTTCTTCTTAAGCCTGAGACGACCCATGATCACAGATGGTGTTTGACATGCAATATAGAGATGTAATAGAAAGCATATTGTTTGGGTATCTACAGATTCTGTATTACTTTGTTCTGGGCTGAATTGACTCGGAAGACTTAATTCAAGCGGTCCTTTTCCAGGTCGACTCAAACCGTTTGCTATGTTGTATTGTTTACCTGCTGCCCCCATTCATCAGAGCACAGTTTGTAGATGGTAAACAAACAGGATCATTAAACTCTTTCTACCTCCACCCCCTTTCTCTCCCACCCACTTCCACTGTAATATGGCTCTCTCATCTTTGATCTTTAGAGCTTTTTCTAAGGCTATTAAGCAGAATCACCTAAAAGCCCTCGTTCGCATTTGGCTGAATTTGCTTTGAACATTTAATGATTATTCTCTAATGACCTCATAATCATGTGTGTTTGGAAGAAATTGCAAGAAACCAATTAACAATGCAGTTTATTATTATTGTTGTCCTGAAAAAAAAATTGGTGGTCTAAAAGTCAAACTTATTTCTATTTTTTTAAATATCCGTACCGATATCAATGCATCTCTGTTTGGCTGTGTGCTGTCTCGAGTGCCAATACTTCCAGTGCTTGAGCTGGTCATCCCTACATTTCTCCTCGCCAAACACTACCATCACAACACTCTGGAAAAACAACAGAATCAAGTCAAGAACATTATACTTAGTTGAGACACACATCAAAGTTACCGAACACACATAATCTGACACCCTACATACCCTGACTTTGCAGATGGGATGGTGAAGGACTTTGCTGTTGTCGGTTTCCTTTAGAGTAATCGGGTAGAACTGGCCCTTATTGAGATATGTCATTGTGCCATCACCTGACTTTTGCCGAAGGGATTTTGAGGCCTCCAGTGTGTACTCAAAATTATTACTGGCAAGCAAAGACAAAAGAATTAGTATATAAAGTTATTCCGCTTGTAACCACTTACACTTAGTGATTTTATTTCTTTTTTTAATTAGGTATGAAAAGGATGGGTATTGAGGGTGATGTGTTTCAGTATTGGGGTTCACATCTGGCATAATAATTTGACACATTGTCTACTCCCAAGTGAAGGAGTGAGGTAGAATGGCTTACCCTGACACAGTGTCGAAGGCGGGATAGTCCTCTTGTGCAATGGAGGCCATTCGTAACTGGAGATCCCCTGGGAACGCGAACACCTGTGGAGCACAAAAGAGTGTCCAAGAGGGCCCGGCATCAGCACAAACAGCCACGCCGTGGCGTTGCTTGCAGCCATCCAAAGCATGCAACCACAGGGCAAACAAAAAGTCAGCTTCCCCCTATGCTATATGTGTGTGCAGGGTTTTGTTGGGCATTCTGAATAATCCCCCGCCCCTCCATAACCTACGTTTTAATACAGACTAGGAGAGAGTTAAAAAGAAAGAGAAGGAGAGATAGAGAGAGTAGGCCCTGGCTTTTGTGTGACAGGAAAACACAGCACTTTATTGTGCCAGCCAGACAATGGCATAATAACATGCTAGCCGTTCTTCTGGCTATGTTCAAATAACATTACAAGTAGAATACTGCCAGTCTCTACATTTTGCTGTAAAGGTGATATTATGTGAGGATTGCGATAGGTGGCCTTTGTGAAGATGGTTGTACAGAGAGTGAAACAATAAGTGACTAAAAGAATAATAGGCACATCAACCCACCTCCTGACCTCCATCCTTGAAAGTCTCAGGGAAGGTAGAGTCTGGCGTACGAGGCTGCGTGTTGGGACTGAACTGATTGTGGGGGAGCTGACGGTCGAATGTCACTGCATGGCCCTCAGTTTCAGAGCAATGTGGGTTGGGCACAGTGACCGAGAAAGCATGTGATGGCTCCTCTGTCTTTATGGGGTAACTAGGCATAGCAGCGATGGACACAGTGACTGTGGTGTCAGGTGAGGGAAACAGTGCTCTCTTGTCCTGCACCAGTTGGTTACCCGGAAGCACAATGTTCAACGGGACTCCCTTTAAAACCTGGATTCTGTTCTCGGGTGATGTCATTGAGGCCTCTGGGAGAGGAGCCATGAGGCTCCTGCTGAAGAAGAACATAGATGTCATACAACAGCATTGACAACAAAAGGGTCGTCCATAACCACCGCTTTGAACAGTACATGAAGTACACGTCACCTTTTGTTGGGATCCACATCAGAGCCTAGGATGTCTGCTTTTGACTGGGATATTGTCCTCTTTTCCCGCGGCACCTGGAGAATACAAACACAGTCTCGGTCAAACTGAACTACACACAGCTTTATCTTTCTATCTTACTCGTTTGTTTAATCCAGTGAATATATACAGTCAATTCAGTGCTGTAGCTTCTGCATTCATAAGCTGCATTTAATTGATATTAATGTGAACAGTTTGTAAAAAAAATAAGTAAAATAATCGATACTTACATGCATACAAATTATACAGTTACGATAACGGCTGTTATGTTATCATGACAGTGTTATAGAACAGGCATTAGATCTACGGCTATTAAAAATGTTTGTAAATCCCAACCAGATTCTTATAGGTTAGAAACATCATGACAATACGATCAATTATATGGATACAAATGAATCCAGCCTTTCAACAGTACCTTGTAATAGTCATAAAGAAGGCTTAAAGCAGCAGCACTGTCCTCATCTCCATTGATGCTCATCATGGCTTTGGTGGCAGCTGTAAGAGGATTCTCCAGAAAGGACTTCCAGGCTTCATCATCACTGGTGAAGTTACGACGTTGGCTGTAGGCTGGATCATTCTGTAGCACCAGCACTGCCCGCTTACTGTGCATGCATGATAGAAGGGAAGATATGATATAAGAGAAATGGCATTACCAGTCGATCTAACTGGTCAGACTATAAACCAGTCAGACACTTGAGATGACTGGACTTGTTTTAACTGAAGAAGTTGTACCTGATAGGTTGTGCGACAGTGACAAATACAGGTGAATTTTGTACATAAAGCAGTCAAAGGTGTTTTTTATAATGTTAAGCTAAGGTCTGAAAGTGGAATAAATCTCAGTCGCTTCCTGTCTGACAAAGACGCTCTACTGGCTCTTCCAGTATAACCGAAAGGGATCACAGTTCCTCATTGAGTGGCTGTCAGAATGTGACAGAATGTGTTGCCTTGACATTACAGTGTCTTAACATTACTCAGTGTAAAGGTCTATTGTTGTAATGAGAATAAACTCTGAGCTCTTCCTCTCCAATCAGAGATTATTTTGTTTTTGTATTGTAAGTGAATTACATAACTTGTGTGTGTGTGTGTGTTTGACTTATTCAGTTACTTAAGATTTGTGCTCCAACTATTGATTGATTTTCCTTCCAATGAACTTGACAAGATAAAGAACCAACTGTGTATATTTCTTTAGTCTTAACCCAGAACTGTATATGTTCTCAAACATGTTTATCAATGCCATTCTGACAGACAAGAAGTTTGGCTTCACCAGAATGTGATCAGAAAGCATAGCTATAGAAACACTGCCGCGTCGTTCTAGGATAACTGTTGACGCACCATGGATTAGAAGTAATCGGATAACTAATTGTGCCGTTCTTTAAATTCCCCCTACAAGTTTCAGCCCCGTTTGATTTGAACACTGCAACCTGATAGATCCGTTATCCCAGGACAATAACACCTGAGTGAGAACGCAAACCCGCTACTAAAGACAAAAGAGTTGATCATGCACAAAATGGGTAATGACAGATTTCACACCAGATCCTGGATATTTCCCAGTGGAGAAATTAAAAGAGGGAAAGTCGTGGATGGGAGTTCAAGCCTACATTCTCATACACTTTACTGTATTAATGTTGGTTAAAAAAAGATGCAAACAGATATCTTAACAATTTGAAATAAGAGCATATATAAGGGCAGGATACAAACAAGAAATAATACATATGCTAAAAAAGGATGGATACAGGACAGAATCGAATTTTTACTTCTTTTTTTTTAATACATTAACCAAAGGCCCTGAAATAGAGTATGCTCTCATATGGTTATTTTAGCTTCCCCCCCTCCCAAACCAGCTCCACCCCCAACCCCCTCCACCACCACCCACTGAAGATCCAACACTGACGATCTTGCGCTTCTCTTTAAAATAATTTTTTAAAAATACTTTACAAACGGATTAAACACAATTTGTTGTTGGGGGTTGGAGGTGGAAAGGGGCAGCCAACGCCTTAAGGTGTACGATTTCACTAGAGTCAACAAAACTCTGTCAAAACATTAAAAATGTAAAAAAAAAAAAAAAATTAATTATAAAAAAAATACCAGCATGCAGAGGATATTATATTTAATTGATATGTTTAAAAACCTAAAAATGACACGCCGTTAATTTTTCAATTCGTTAAAAAGTGTCAAACTTTGTTGTAATAATAGTAATAATAACTAAATAAATAAATATTCTTAAAAGGCGCAAGTTTACGCAATTTTCGTTCTAAAAATTACATTTAAAAATAAAACAGACGCAGAAACAAGAGGATCTACGGAGGCAACGCGCAAAGACGAGCTTACGCGGCAGGTGCAGTACACCTGTATGTAGTGTGTGTGTGAGAGAGAGAGAGAGAGAGAGAGAGAGAGAGAGAGAGAGAGAGAGAGAGAGAGAGAGAGAGAGAGA
>JAOTRA010000002.1:3935107-3945405 GCA_026260255.1 Pseudolaguvia tuberculata | reverse complement strand
GAGAGAGAGAGGGAGAGAGAGAGAGAGAGAGAGAGAGAGAGAGAGAGAGAGAGAAAGAAATAATACAGCTGTGCGGGTCTGAACACGACAGGTGGAACAGAGCCGAAACATTGCGCACAGTCCTCTACATTCATTTTGCGCACTTTCTCAAGACTGTATTATTACTAAAAAAAATCATGACCCAAACCTGTTATTGCTTTATAAAAAATTAATAAGTTTTTCATTTCATGAAAAAAAAAAAGATTGAAAGAAAATGTTGTGTTTTAAAAGAAATACATTACAGTCCGATCGAAGCGTTTGTCCTGGAGGCTGCATGTCCTGTAACGGACCTCAGCTGTTCCCTGTACACACACTTACTTGTCATGCTCCTGTGACATCTCGTTTTTTGGTCGGACTGGACTTTCTAGTTGGTTCTGTATATCCGACCCGACTTCTTCTTCTTCCAGCAGAGGAACGAGGGAATGAAGGGATACCGTTGCGGCTGTCGGTGAGAGAACGGGTTTTGTTCGCTTTTCTTGCTTTTTGGGATATACTCAAAATTTAGGGCCGGTTTTACCTGTGACAGGGCATCGGATTGGGTTACACCTGAGGGGCGGGGCCTAATATGCAACTACTCATGGGACTTCTAATTGGCCCATCAGCGCAAAAACAGAGCGGACCAATCAGCGACCAGGTGGAATTAGCGGAACCTGTGATTCTCTAATATATGATCAGTAATGGCTTTCGAACATAATCAATTAATCAATCTAAAAGATTTTCAACGAAATCATCTGTTCTTATCTTTCTAATAGCTTACACACCACATTCATTCATTCATTCATTCATTCATTCATTCATTCATTCATTCATCCATCCATCTTCTTACCCGCTTATTCTCTAAAATGATTTGGAAAAATGAAACCAACAATATATCTCTCCTTTATAATGTTTTGCCAGATACCTCTATAAACTCTTTTAATCCATAGAAATTATAGGCCATTTTAGCATATATCTTAAATGTACTTCGAATAAACATTTATTCATTCATTCATTCGTCTTTTAACATGCTTATTCTCTAATTCGGGGTCCCCGGGGTCTGCTGGAGCTTATACCAGCGCACATGAGGCAAGAGGCCAAACATATACAAAAAACCACTCACACTTACTCCTATAAATTTCGATTTACTAATCAACCTGACATACATGTTTTTTGAACTGAGGGAAGAACTCTGAGTTTTCCTGGAGAAAACATGCAAACTTTGAGGAATCGAACCCGGGTTCATCTTGCTGTGAGGCAACCATACTAACCACTACACCACCGTGTTGCTCTATATTATATGTATGCTTTGCTATATTTACTTATTATTTTCAATAACTTTCCTACAGGCAGAACTTAAAGGTCTCAACTTAGTGTTTATCTCACTCATAAAGTTCACTCCAGGAGGCCAATGTTGAGATTAATTAATTAATTATATCCACGGCTGGCCCAAGCATTTACGAGGAGGGCTCGTTGCCACAAATATGACAAATTGGTTTCAATCCTTGATTGTTGGCATACTATAAAATCTTACACACCCATTATCACTTTAATTTGCTGTACCTGTGTTGCTTACATTTTACATGTATACTCTTTGGGAGTAATTCTTAATTTATTGGAGTGTGAGTAGGCAGGTGGCTGGGTGGCATAGTGGTTAGCACGGTCGTCTCACAGTTACAGTTTGGCATTTGGCAGACGTTCTTATCCAGAGCGACTTGCATGTGATCTCTTTTTACAACTAAGAACTCATAACAAGAAGGTCCCCAGTTCCCGGGCCGGGGATCTTTCTGTGCGGTGCTTGCATGTTCTCCCTGGAATTGGGTGGAATTCCGCTGGGTAATCCAATTTCCTCCTACAGTCCAAAAACATCTCGCACTGTGTGCACTGGGAAAGGCACCAGCAGACCCCTGTGACCCGGAATTATTAGGGGATAAGCAGGTTAAAAGATGAATTAATGACTGTATAATGTAGCATACTAGACTTAAATTCATGATGGGAACAGTATTTAAGGGGAAATTTGGCTGTATCTTCTGTATCTATAGCATACATGATAAACTCAAAAACATTATATATACATAAATATTCAGACGTAACCCTGTTTGTAAAAGTTGCAAAAGTAACTGTAATTTAGTGACACCATTCTTTGGTAACAAACCAGCAGGATTTCTGACCTCTCTTACTACTTTTGGAATGGGGAGTCACTTTCTGTTGAAACCACATTCAAAAGAGAAGCTATTATGCAAGAAGAAAAGGGAGGGGTGACTCCTAATGATACCCGGTGGTGTGAAGGGGGTTTCTCAAAGTACAAGGATCAAATGTAATTCCAGTAGATTTAATCCACAATCTTCCTTTACTACAGTGTAAGAGGTTGAGGATGGTGTTGTAAAGGGGGAAGGAACCAAAGGCAAGGAACCAAAGCTCCATCAGAGACATAATAGAGAAAAAAAACTTTGTGAAAAATCAGGGGGTCATTTGGGGGTCAATTCGCCTCCGACCAGACTTGCAGTAGGTTACCCCTTGGTCTTGTCCATGGCCGTTTGCAAAACAGGACCATTGCAAAGGAAACTGTCTTATTGTGTTCAAGTGCTAATCCACCAGTTGAGCTGGTGAGCTAGGAATAACGCAGAAATAGATGTATGTTAGTGTAGATGCTAATTGATTATGATATATAAATATATTGTGCGTTGACAGGACCGGGCTAATATGATGGTAAGAACTCTTAGCTGCAGCATTTTGGACCAATTTATTTATTAGCAGTGTGGAACAACCACCAATAAAATGTTGCAATAGTCTAATTCTGAGTTACACATAAACTGGGGTAAGGGTACCGTAGTGGTTAAGATGTTGGACTTATACCAGAAAGACTGGGGTTCGATTCTCAGCACCACCTCCACTGTGGGTCCTTGCAATGCCCTTAACCCCCAATTGCTCAGTTGTACATAATAGATAATGTACCTTTACCTTTTCTAGTATCTTAGACAGGTTTGAGATTTTTGTGTGTGGGGGGGAGCAGCTTAATAAAAGTTTTGGGGATGTATCCTAATAACAACGATGAATTAATAATATTCAGCAGCAGACCTATGACCTCAGGAATCGCATCCTTTAGGTGATTGGATGGAATATGGTCTAACATATGTTGTTGGTTTAGATGATTTGATGAGCTTATAAAGTTCTTCCTCTCCTATAGAAGCAAATGAGTGGAACTGTTCCGTCTGAAGAACGATTCTATGTTCTATCTGATCTATGCGCCTGTTTGCTACATGGTTATGATTTTATATCGAATCCTACCGATCTGTTTGTTAATGTCAGCACCTGTTGTTGCTTTATTATTAGTTAATCTGCATTGAATAAATATCTGGAGTTGTGTCTTTCTTCTGAGAGAGAGAGAGAGAGAGAGAGAGAGAGAGAGAGAGAGAGAGAGAGAGAATCAATCAATCAATCAATCAATCAAATTAATGCATTTCTGTAAGACTAGCTTACTACTGATGTACTACCTCCCCATCACACAATACAAAATTCATCTAGTGCAGTTTTCCTCCAGCTGCATTCCATTTTTCAGCCTCCTCTCTTAAATGTGAGAGTCTTCATAATACCACTGTGCCAAAGTTTTTCTTTAAAGAGCAATCATATTTTACATCAAGATTTTCCTAGCTATTGGATATGCTGGGGAATTGGGATAAATCAGAAAGGTTACTCATAAAACAGTCTTTATTGTGAACAGTGGTGATTCTAAAATACCTGTAACAGGTTTTAGCATTTACTTTTAGCAATCTGGAGTTTACACAAGACTAGAAAATAATAAAATATCATCACTTTGTTGCAGAATTTGATTAACATTAATAACAGTTCCAATTGTGGGAATCTATTTTCATTTGGAGTAGTTTCTGAGAAGTGTTGTTTAATTATTAGTTTAGAATGTCTACAAATGCTTGTCACAGAACATTTTTCCATCAATATATATTACAAACATTAAAAAGCATTTATTTCTCAGGATAATGTTATATTAAGTACAAATATTATATTAAAATGTGTTAAAATTTTTGTCATTTCTGAGTGAGTGAAAATTGCTTTCATGTAAAATATGTGTGAAGCAACAGTTAATATACTTCTCAAATTAAAACAAAGGAAAATTCAGAACAGGTACATGTATAGTTTTAGTAGAAGCGTGGAGTCTACAAATACTCCAAAACCCAGCAAACATTGTGACTAGTGTGTGGGAGTAACGATAACACAAGAATCTATATAAAATTTGGCGATTAATGCGGTCATTAAAATTAATTACAAGTATTGCAAAGCAAAATAGAGCATTTATTAAAACTGGACCAAGCGATCAATTATAATTTATAAAATTTTCTTGTTGAATAAATGCATTGTTTAATTAAAAATAATGTTTTACACTGTAAATCTGCTGTGATGGACTGGTGACCTGTCCAGGGTGTACCCCTGCCTCTCGTCCTATGTGCGCTGGAATAGGCATCAGCATACCCTCATGACCCCGAATTCAAGATTAAGCGGTTAAGAGGATGAATGAATGAATGAATGAATGAATGAATGAATGAATGAAAGGTAAATCTATGGTTTGTAACTGCATGTGTTATAAACTGGGTAAATAAACAATGCTGCTTTTAATATTACAAATCCATTTAGCCAAACCACCTAAAGGGATTCATTTGCATATACTTTGCCTTGAAAAATACTAACATTTTCAAGAGATCAGATATGTCAATTCTTAACAGTTGCAGAATGCAGGACATTCAAGTCCTTTGCAATTTCATAGGATTAAGCAAATTCCACTTTAGTAAAATTGTTGAAGGTACTTTGATATTTTACATCTCAACTGTTGGTTGTTAAAGACTAACTAAGGAGTAACATTGTGCACTGGATGTACATAGCAATATACAATTAAGGACAAAGCTGGGGTTTTTTTCATGCCTTTAGATGGACAAGGAATTATCATAGTGGTTTCACAGATGACCCTCCCCCACACACACCCGCTCCCCCGCATACACACACCATACTCAAATCATCAGAGCAGCACTTGCTTGAGCTAGTTCAGTGTTTATACTTGCACTCTAGTTGTCAAATGAGTTATATCCACAGAAAATCACATCATGTAATGACACAACTGCTTCTACCGAGTGCAAAATACTTCTGTGCCTTCCACACACCAGATACCGTAAGTCTGAGTCAAAGTCAAAGTTTGTGCCTTCTAATACAAACTGATTAGAAGTATAATAAATTTGAAACTGGGATTGGATATTTGATACCATACTGTTAACTAAATTATGTACCTTGATGAAGCCTTGATTTTTTCCCCCCCTAAAAATAGAAATAGGGTAACTGAAAGTTTTATTATAAACCAGCCCTTATGTGGAACCACAAAGAATAAAGCCCATAAAAAACTGTAAGCGATTATTCACGCATTTAAAAACATAAACCAACACACACCCTTGAGGTACACCCTGCAAAATTATGCTGTTATATACAAACACACTCACGCATGTGCGAACACACACACCCACCCTCTACAATGCCTGGGGCACATAGTTGGTTAAAGTAAAATCACACCACACAAGAGCACATTTACAAAACATATTTATTTTGTCTACAGTTGTAGTTCATTATTTTTTACAATGGCCTTGCTTCCATTCTATATTTGCCGGTGTTATATTCATATAAGCACTATCATAAGCTTATTAATCTAATACAGGAGTACTAAAATGACAAAATGCCCAAAGTGGAACAATAAAATCAGGCGTTATTGTAGGTGTGGAAATGGTGGCTTGTTGATTGTTCTCACATCTCTATGATTGCAGTGTTTGAGGACATTCCAGAGCGCAAAAAAATAAATGCAAACTCCGAATACAGTTGTCAAAGGCGTATGTTAAAGGTTGATTGGTCCCATTCTACACACACACTGGAAAAGCAGTTGCCAATCACGCTGACCCCTGCTTTTTTTTGCGTGTTCTCCCCACCTTGAATGAACCTGAATGGTTGATTGTCTATGTGTTGCCCTGAGATGGACTGGCGATCTGTCCATGGTTTAACCCTGCCTCTCACCCTATATGCAGTGGGATAGGCACCAGCAGACCCCTGTGACAGGGAATAAGCGAGCAAATAGTTTTTCTTTTTCTGTTACTGTCTGCCACTTCAGGAGGAAGGGGTATCATTAGAGGTTTTGACTGAAATCATCATTCACATCAAGGAAAACATAAAAATCCAGAAAGAAAACAATTAATGTGACTTTAGTTCTATTAGAGAAAAAAAAGAATAATCAATAGTGTAATTTCTTTTTCTTCTAAGAAGAGTTTAGGAAGAGTTACAGAGAGAGAGTCTTTAGCCATTGCATTACAATTGCCCTATGTGTGTTGGCATAATCCCCAGCAGACCCCTATATCCCTAAATTGAAATAAGCAGCTTAGAAGGAGAATGAATATAAATATACCATTGCTGCTTCACATCCTCAGATCCAAAACCTGGCACTAAGGAAAGACCATTGAACAATTGGCTGTGTGGTTGATTGTCTATTACTTGTGTCACAAATACTGTTGCTAATGATGAATTTCTCACCATTTATCCAGATATGCGGTCATATGGGAAATACCTGTGAAATACGTTTAGAGCCATTGATTACATTTACCAGAGACCCTCATCCAGAGTAATGTACATTTCCCTCTTTCATACAATGGAGAAATTCATTGTTACAAGTCTCTTAACCAGCACTTTCTCCATTCTATGGATCGGGATCCAGTGGTGGCAACTTGGTAGTGTTTGAAATCAACGGCGATCTTTCAATTTGTAATCCAACCACTCAGATCAGAAGTGGCTTATATTGTGAATGTGGTGGCACATTGATTAAAGTCTAAACACAGAACAGGTAAAGTTCAGGGTCGGCATCAAAGGGCCAGCATTTACTATGTTCTACAAATATCATTACATTGTTTGATTTATTGCTAATTGAAGACTGCGACCACAAAAAGAATAGAAGTTGGTAAGTCAACCTTATTTTGGTTGACCTTAATAGTCTGTATGTAGCTGTAGTTGTTTGTAAAAGATGTATAATAGAATAAAATGTTTTCCGTTCAATCACGCCCACAATAGCGTATATAATACATATTGTTATACGTTTATTCGGTTTATTTGAATAACATTTCAGTCGCAGTCCTAACAAAAAACATATTCTGTTCTTTAAACCCTGACTGTAGCCATTCATTTAAAGCTAAACGTCTACTGAACCTTTCACTTAAAGTTATATTCTCAAAATTCACATGACACTCACATGATCAGGCGTTGTGTTTTGTGTAATAGCCGCCATACCACTATTCAGATTGCTGTTAGAATAGTGCCTAGCATAGTAACTGTACTGTAACGGTAACATTAGCCTACTGCACAATAATTACATGGGTTACTAACTAACAAATCTATGACTTTTCACCATAAAACATTTATAGAGGTGATCTTTAACAAGCATTAGACAAAATTCAAAGAGGCATGGCATGCTAACTATCTACAGATCATAGCTTGCAAGTTAAAATTACATTACATTACACGGTTATAATTAAGGAACCGGTAGTGTGCCAACCAACAACCTAAAAATAGTCTCATTTTACAAATTTAGACTTCTTGTATGATACATCTCAATCAGTTCTGCAACCCTCTTTTAACTCGCACTACCGATTGTAAGCCCATTCGTGTTTGGACTCAAGTAACTAAGCATTCACTCTCTTTTCTTTTTTCTTTTCTTTTTTTTCTTTTTTTTTCTTTTAAAGTCGATAAATTTCATAGTGGTGCTTTAGCTCGTTCATGATATCAGGATAGGCCACACTAATACTTGGCCTATTTATACCACTTTACTGGGGGTTTAGGTGGCAGAACTTTGCGTGTATGGGTGGGAATAGGGCAGATTCAATGGGCTAAAACAATGCAAGTTTTATTTAACTACTCCCATTTAAGCACAAGATGCCTATTGTTTGCAATACATATCTGATGTATCTTTAATTTTACTACAGAATGTCACCAGTTTCCATAGCAGTTGTTTACGTTTAACAATCTGCAATTCTGAATCGTTTAGATAGCTAAAGATTCCCAGTTCCAGAAAGGCGTCGCAGATCAAGGGTCACTTGTAGAGTTTAGCTTCGGCTTGCCTGAACTCAAGTTTCAGTCACTAATTCAATTTGGTTTAGATTCAGAGAGCTGTGATTATCAGTAACTAAAATCAAGACTTTCTTGAAAATCTCATACTAATTAGTATGTTTGAGTAAGTATACATTTATATATTATGGTTCGATTCCCGGGCCAAGAATCTTTTTGTGCAGAATTTGCGTGCGCATGTGTGGATTTTTTCCGGGTACTCCGGTTTCCTCGTACAGTTCAAAAACATGCAGATTAGGTGGATTGGTGATTCTAAATTGCCCATAGGAGTAAATGTGTGTGTGAATGGTTGTTTGTCTATCTGTGGCCCTGTGATGGACTGGCGATCTGACCAGGTGTACCCCGCCTCTCGCCCTATGTGCGCTGGGATAGGCTCCAGCAGACCTCTGTGACCCCAAATTAGGGAATAAGTGGGTAAGAGGTTGAATGAATTAATTAATATGTTATCATTGTGGAATTTGAGCCCACTCGAAACCATGGAACCACAATTAATCCTCACCAAAAGTGATCTGACTACCAGCTGAATAAATGGATGGAGATCTTATTAACAAGATATATGATGGAATATAGTCAAGCTAAAATTTTATTTCCAACAGACAGGACAGGATATGGGACTTGAAAACCAAGCAGACATGCGGAAAGTGTAGAATTTTATTCATACGTTTCTCAACTTGACTTTCAGGAATATATTCTTTTTCAGTACTTCTAGGATGTTCTCCTAGATTCTGATCTGTTTGTTCTGTCTATTTACTCGATAGTGTATTAACTGCATCTCTCTCTCTCTCTCTCTCTCTCTCTCTCTCTCTCTCTCTCTCTCTCTCTCTCTCTCCCTCTCTCTGTCTGTCTTCTTGATAAAGGCAGTTACAAACCTATAACCAGGATGTTTAGATGCAAATGTACCATTTTGCTTTAAGCACGATAGACAACAAGTGTCTCTCCAGCACAAACTGATTAACCCTCACCACATCCTATTTGCACTATGTAACGGTGGCGTGGCTCCTACACACTATTTGACCAGTTATGCCCTTAGGACAAAAAACCAATATATGGGCTAAACACCGAAAACACAAGCGAGTCTTGATAACTCAAGTAGTGCAAATGTCAATAGAGTAACCGTTTTCCTGTTTGTTGTGTATGCTTTGTGTGTGTGTGTGTGTGTGTGTGTGTGTGTGTGTGTGTGTGTGTGTGTGTGTGTGTGTGTGTGTGTGTGTGTATGATCCAGCCTATAGGCTAGCCTCAGAAATACTCAAGATGTTTTTGGAGAAGCTTTCCTGGGAAGATGTTATCATTTGGTTTAGCATGCTTACACTGCAAACAGCGGGATAGAACCCGTATGATCACATGGCCTGTCCTCCTTCTGCCTTTAACCATATGCTCATCTTTGCACAGCACTGAGGAATTGGTTCTGGGATTCTGAGAGCCATGACACATGTTTTGTAAATGAACACAGGACAGGGCAAAGATGGGGGAAGGTAAGACAAATTGAGAAGGACAGACAAAAACTGCGGAAAGGGAGACTATTAACAAGGTAGATGGTAGTATAGAGATGCAAAAAAGTGAGTTGGAGTTAAGAATAAAGGGGGGGGGATGAGGGGAAAAAACCTTCATTTACCGAAATGTTCATATAAATCAACAGACCATGCTGGGCGTCTGTGCCAGGTGACAGCAGCACTTATCAATTAATACTGGCAAATATTGACACCATTAATTCCCATCATTGCCTTCACTTTATTGCCTCTAATTTATATCATTGCCTCAACAAATCCAAAGCCAATTTTGTTTTGTCTGCCAAAGCCTCATAGGTTAAAACATGTTTTTGAAACTTGGGGGTAAAAAAAAACAAGGCATTGGGTCATGTGATTAGGATGGCAGTGTTCAGTGAGAACCATAGTCCTTTTTCAGTCGTTGATGGAAATCGGAACGCATGTTCGCCATTGCAAATTTGAATTTGGATGAAGTTTTACAAGCTGAAAAACTGCTACAGGCTCATATTTCCATGTTCAAATGTTGAACTGCAAAAAAAACCAACACAGCAAATCCAAATGAGCTAACCCACTTCTCTCTCTCTCTCTCTCTCTCTCTCTCTCTCTCTCTCTCTCTCTCTCTCTCTCTCTCTCTCTCACACACACACA
>JAOTRA010000002.1:3924932-3935007 GCA_026260255.1 Pseudolaguvia tuberculata | reverse complement strand
GAGTGAATGTGTGTGTGAATGGTTGTTTGTCTATGTGTTGCCCTGAGATGGACTGGCGACCCGTCCAGGATGTACCCGTGCCTCTCGCCCTATGTGTGCTGTGTGATTCGGGAATAAGCGGGTAAGAAGATGAATGAAAATAATAAAAAGGGTCGATAGTCATCAGAAATTCGGCTGCAACAAAAACAAGTGATGTAAAAACAACCTCTCTCAGTACAACACCAAGATAAATCAATAACAACTCTTGTGGTTAATAATAACAACTCTTCTTTTGGTTAATATGACTTCTTTCTATGTATTTTGTCTTTCACTCAAGGCTAACTCTGACTGTCTCTAAAGCTGTTTATCATGTGCACATTTGACCTTGCAACAGCGAGAAAGGGGGCACCGACTGTTCCTCTTATCCCATACACACACATTCCACTACACCTGCATACACAGTAACTCCTAGCTGTAGTCTGTCATTGCTGAAAAATCATACAAAAGCCTATTGCCGCATACAGTAGTTTTAGTTTGTGCATCAATAAAGTAAGCTTTTTTTTTAAATTACTCTGAATGGTCCTGGGTGTCCATATTCACTTTGCTCCGAGATGATCTTTGTCTCCCTTGTGACGAGTGTTGCAGTATTTCCATGACAATGGCACACAAAGAAGATGATTCACTTGTTACTAAAGATCACACTGCATCAGACATAATGGCAAAAAGGTATGCAAAGGCACTAATATAAACAATGTCATACAATATAGACAATATTGAGAGGCAGCGAAACCGGGGGTGGGGTGAAGGGGGGGGGGATGTACTGTTGTGTAGCTCCTACAGCTTCCAATGTTAATAAAACTATACCACTGCAATAAAATGGAATAAAGTGCTGGTCACTAAATTTGGCAGAAATGATGGACAAAGTCCTCACGATTTGTGAAATTTGTGCAACACGAAATTAAAATAAATAAACAGCTTCAATAAGTCATATTCCACAAACCACAAGGACAATGACACATAATATTGGATTGGTTCAGTAGATTGGTAGAAGCAACTGCAACAGCAACTGGCCAAATTTCTGTGCAAGGAAGTGATCGCAAGATTCGGAATTCCAGTTTCCAAGTTATGTTCATTTCATAACTGATAAAACTTGTTCATTGGGGGTGATGAACACACCTCATGTGCCTTTTCATACAGTCAAAGGAAATGGTAGATTGAGATCCAATGAGGTATTTTAAGAGAACATTACAAATATCTGTTCAGATACAGATTTTAATTGGGTTCAAGCATTTATCGTTCTAAGATAATCTTATTTATCTAATAAGGATGCATACACAATCACGGAACATGAAAGGTTGTCCTATGTCTGTCCCAGTGGTACAAGAATCTTATAACAGTACTTCATTGGAACAATTGACTGAAATACACAGGACTTAGTATTTGCAGGTCAAAGAAGCAGTTAATGGTGAACAGGTAAAAGAAAAAGCCCAATTGGTCGAACCAGGAGACAACAATAAAAACCGTGAGGATCCGAGAGAAGGTAAGGAACACTTAATACCACCTTAAAATCGCTGCTGTCGTGCCCTGTTGCCAAGGCAAAAACAAGACAGGCCAAGACTAGCAAAAACATGACAAACAGACATTGACTCAGCGACTGAGTCAGACAGGCCCAGCACAAAAAGTAAGTAAGTGAGTGAGTAAAGACAAAAGCTAGACATGTTGCTTATAAACTAAAATAAGAAAAAGGAGAGGACATTCAGTCTACTACTGAAGAAGCAGAAGGTCTGACTGGAAAAGACCAATCACAAAAAAAAACCAATCACAAATAATCAGGCCGCTGAACAAATGGCAGGTCCTCGTTGAATAACTACAGCGCAAAGCAACAAGCCCAGTGAAACAACCGCAAGGGAACCAAAGAGGTTAGAAAGTCAACCGTACACAGCACAATTCAGAGGAAGTGACTGTAGATTTACCTGAAGAGATTTAATATTACAATCCTGGTCCAGAATGTATCTTAAGTCTGCTCACAACAACTAATACAACACAGGTTATTCCCAGAAGTAAAAGCCCCAAAATGAAGTGCTACAAAAAATGATTCAAAATAACAAGTAAATACAGTGGGCAGTGCACATCCAAAGGAACCTACCAAATCTAAAAGCAGGTACACTGCCCATAGCTTGTGTATTTTGGTA
Source organism: Pseudolaguvia tuberculata (assembly GCA_026260255.1). Taxonomy (NCBI): domain Eukaryota; kingdom Metazoa; phylum Chordata; class Actinopteri; order Siluriformes; family Sisoridae; genus Pseudolaguvia; species Pseudolaguvia tuberculata. Next base: position 3,932,836 of record JAOTRA010000002.1, on the reverse strand, counting down.
GTGTGGTGGTAACATCATAATGCAAATGTTCCCATCTCTCAGGTATGAATTATAGAAGCCCCAATAGTATTAGAAGGGAGACAGACTGTATCTCCACTAGATAATGATCAAATTGCTGCTACATATACATGGGTAATGCCACATATAATAAATACTTAAACCAGGCAAGAATACTGAAATGGAGATCAGATCCTAATGTGTATGTTGACGTGTTCCAGAAGGCCACTTTGTACAAAGAGGTTGTTCTTCTGCAGCATGGATGTGCTTTATCCAACATGTCCATGAGACTACCATGATGAATGTTCAAAACCGCATCACTAGGTATAATACTGTACCATAGTTCTACTGATTACAGGTGCGGCTGGACCTATTGATTTACTGCTGGAGCGGATGACAGCCCAAAGGGATGAGTAATTCCATTACTATGTTCTATAATTGCTAAGACTGATCAGGCATTGTTTGTTCAATCTGTTATTATTCATGTAACAAATCCGGATACATGCCTGTTGCAGACGTAGAGGAAGAGTGTGGCAGACCTCAAAGAAAAAGCTAACATGAATTAAAGTCTACATAATTAAGTTGTAAATAACACTAAGGATACATACAGTAACGCTCTAATCTAATCAAATTTAATTGATATATAAAATAAATACAATTTCCATGATATGATTTTATGAGTACCGTATTTTAGGGACTATAAGGCACTACATAAATGAACGGGTATATTTTCATACATAACACGCGCCGGTTTAAAAGTTGCATTAAGCGGTAGCTACCGTTTTACGCCGTGACAAAGGGCTAGAGAAGTCAACTGCACAGCAACATCCTGTACACGCTGTGTTCTACATGCATGCATTACGATTGCACAAAAATATACCTGGGGAAGTGGTGGCTAGTGATTAAGGCATTGGACTGATACGAGAAAGACTGGGGTTCGATTTCCATCTCCATCAAGCAACCACTGTGGGCCCTTGCACATGTTTCTTAGCCCCCAATTGTTCAGTGATAAGAATGCAAGATCAGAGTGTCTGCCAAATTCTGTAAATGTGTCGTAAGAGAATACCTGTTAAACTGGTTATCCACAAAACTATGCATGCATATTAGGAAAATGCTGCCCAAGTATACACTTCTTAAATAGAAAAAAAATCATGAATATCTATTTCTTAAATACAAACTTTCTATTAAAGCAAACACCACGCATAGCTACTTTACTGTGTGCCAATTGCAGAGCTGCTGTTCAGGATTAGTTATATCATATTCTCATCCTCTGCATGAGAACTGATTTACAGTCTCGTGTTAGTGTCACACTGGCTAAAATTCTCTATTGCGGGCTTCTACAGTACCTCAAAATTGATCAAACATCTGTTCGACAACAAAAATATTTGTATATATAACTTTTTATTGGCAACACTGTGCATATCATTAGGTCACCTAATCAATTATCCCTCCTGTCTGCTTTATTTATACAAGTAAACCTTTACCAATTTCCAGGTTTAGTATTTTTTTTTACCTGTAGCAGGTGTTGTCAGAGCAGGGGTTGTGCACACGGACGATAATGAAGACATGTTGGAAATGAGAACGGATGTTTTTGGGGGTAAAGGGATATGCTCCTGGGTCCTGGAAAATGATGGTGACAATATCGTTCCCAATGTGCCTCTTCCGTAGTAACTGGTCAAATAAGAGACACGTTAGTATTAGTAATGTACAGCAGTGTATCAGTTTTCCTATTATATAGCACCTGCAGTGTAGGGTTGTGAAGATACAGTAGCATTCATAAAAGATCACTCTACTTTCCAGAATACAAATAAAATTTTGCATGACACCTCATTTAGTAATAACAGAAACCTCTTGAGGCAAAAACACGATTGCACAATGAAACATACTGGTATATTCGAGCAAGAGTTTAAAAATGGGTGAAGTAAGCCCCAAAAGCAATTGCTTATGATTACCTGTAACTTGATAAAGGGCAAAAACTGTAACAGAGACCGAAGCATTGCTTTACCTGTTGTTTGTTGTTAGGGGTATAGGGCAGCATGGTTGACACGTGAAACATAATCTCATAATCCTTGTATACCGTGTAAAGAGAGTGTGTACCCGTGGAATCCGCTGGAAGAGACAACAACAATCAGTCAAGTACAACGGCAGTAGGGTTTCTTTGCATTACGTACATTAAAAGTTGTTCAACCTCCTTCCATAAAACTGAAAGTGTAATGTTTTCATTGGTATGAAAATTGGATATTTTTATGTTATCCGTTAGGTTCTGCCCTTCCTGTGCAGTTTGTAAACCGAGAGAAGGTGGGTGTGGAGGACAAGCTTAAGTACATGCTACACCGATCCTTCTCTCACCTGGACAATGGAAGGCTGTGAGAATTACATTCTTGGACTGCAGGTCTGACACTGCGGTCAGCAGCACAGGAGCACCTCAAGGAACTATTTTCTTAATAGGATTATTTGAGATAAACATTTAAAATTGTTCTACTCGTTTTTATCACTAAATATTTAAATAAATAACAGGCTTTAAAAGACATTCATGACTTTGGAAATAAAGACAAACGAATATTTGTTGCATTAAGACAATGAAAAACCTCTCTGCATAAAAGGTTAAGGGTTCCTGATCCAATCTTTGCAATCTCTAATCAAGTTATTGGCAAATTTGAATCTCCTTGTCAGTCTGACTACATGGACAACAACTTGGCATGTAGTCCTATATGAACATAAATAAATATTGTTTCTTGCCTTTTAAGTGGTCATTACCGACTAATTTATATACAGCTCTTGTTTTGAAGCAAAAGGTAAAAATCTATATTCAATTATATTCCCAAGTAACTATAGGTAAATGTCATACATACTGTTAGTGTCCAACTGAGCCCGGTACTTGCTGAAGCCTTTTAAGCGCACCTTCTCTCCCAGAAGCTGCAGAAACTCTTCAAAAGCAGGACCAGCCATTTCGTTGTTATACATCTCCTCCTCAGTGCTCTGGCCTGCACAGCAGTACATTACCCCCACCTTTACCTGAAAACTAAGCTGAGGATGCAATAAGGATCAATTAGTCAGTAAGTTTATGCGGTCATAAGACTTCTATACCCGCTCATTCCTTAATTCAGGGTCACCAGGTCTGCTGGCACCTATAGGTCTGAAGGCGAGGGTACACCCTGGACGGTTGCCAGTCCATCGAAGGGCCACACAAAGATGAGCAACCACACTCACTCCTATGGGCAGTGTAGAATCACTAATCAACCTAATGTACATGGTGTTTGGACTGCGAGAGGAAACCGGAGTACTCAGAAAACCCATGCAAGAGGTAGGAGAACATGCAAACTCTGCACAGAAAGATCCCTTTTCTTGGGATTTGAACTTGACCTTCTTGTTATGAAGGTGCTTCTTGCAACTGCGCTAACAAGTACTTCTCTGCGCTGTGAGCTACAGATAATCTATATTAAATTAGTCTTTGCTGAGATACAGAATGGGCGGCGCGGTGGCATAGTGGATGGCACGGTTGCCTCACAACAAGAAGGTCCTGGGTTCGAATCCAGGGCCGGGGTTTGTGTAGAGTTTGCATGTTCTCCCCACGCTTGCGTGGATTCCTCCGGGTACTCTGGTTTCCTTCCACAGTCCACAAAACATGCAGATTAGGCCAATTTGGTTATTCTAAATTGTCCATAGGAGTGAATGTGTGTGTGAATGGTTGTTTGTCTAGGTGTTGCACTGAGATGGACTGGCGACCAATCCAGGGTATACCCCCGCCTCTTGCCCTGTGTGCGCTGGGTTCGGCGCAGCAGACACACGTGACCCCGAGTTCGGGAGTAAGCGGGTAAGAAGATGAATGAATGAACGAGATACAGAATCAATGCATAAGAAAAAGTAAATAAAAGCATGACAAGTATGCCTTTAAGCGATGCGTTGGCATAATCGCTAACCCTTTAACACTAACCCTAATGAATGAACGATACCTTCTGGGCTCACATACCACTTGCTCATCCAATTTCGTAAGCTGCTCCGTAACTTTTGGTGTAGTAAGGGCAAGCCTCAGGCAGGAGATATCCAGCTCTTGGAACAGGTATTCCAGCACCTCTTTTAGTGGCAACCCTCGAGCAGTACCATGTTTAGCTGTGGAAGGCACAGAATCCTCAAGTATAGAGCCACGCAGGGTGGTCAGCTAAATAAAAAGATGTACAGACCATACCAGATTTACTGACATGATTGACAAAATAAAATCTAAACATGGATATATTGAGGCATGGCACATAAAGGTTCTTATAAAGTACTAAATAAGGAGACTATAAAAAGCCTTTCATTGACACATTCCTGTTTATTAGTACTGTGCAATATTAATGTGTTTAAATTAGTTGCTGAGAACTGATTAAGAAGATAAATGTCCATAATGTACTAAATACATGTCATTAGTCTTCATTAATCCAAGTTGCCCAATGTGCAAGGAATCTTCAGCAAACAGTGCAGACAGTTTTGGAAACGATGCAAAATTTAAAATGTGCCTAACTCGCCTCACTGGTTCTGAATATTACTCTGTAGTTATATTGCTGGCCATGGTCCTTGTGGTCATCCATCTTCTCTCTTCTTATGCTTATAGCAACCGGGCCTAATACTTCATCTATGCCAAAGTAGTTCCAATGCTCTGCAAATGTATGAAAGATATGCAGGATGTGAGCTGGGTGATGCAAACCCGAACTGCTATAAAATGCACTTTTCTCCAAGTAAAATGGCTTACCTTTCAAGTAAAAGAATTTCCTGTAGTAGTAGGCTCCAAGGTCTACATGCTCAATAGCATACTGCTTGTCCCGGTCAAGTAAGCTAGCTGTATCTTTTGGACCCTCTAAAACAGCAATGCCTCCACTGTTGCAATGGTAACTCAGTAGTGTGTCATCTTGTCCATACACAGTGGTACGTTCACCAGCCAGTTCTCTAACGTCACCCCCAGTCTCAGTACAGAAACAAGGACATTTTAACACTAGTTCACTGCTCTTGCTAGCAGCTGTGTTTAAAGTTGGACTGTCCCACATGTTAAGTTCCTCTTGGCTCCCACCAGGAGAGCTGTATGGCAGACTATGAGTTGAAGATAAAGTAGATGTTGCTGAAGCAGAAAAAGCAGAAGCAGCAGAGGCACCAGACGTAGTATTTTTGCATTTGGTTGCAGAGTTCTGGCTGTGTGTCTGTATTACCTCATTCATGTTAAACAACATGCTTTGGACATCATAGTGTGCAAAACCTTTCTGGCAGACCCAAGGCTTTAATGACTGTTTGGAATCTTCAAGATGGTTGTCCTCCAAGTCAGAACCCAACCAGGGGGAATCCACATCTGTCCTTGCACTGCGGAGTTTCCTGAATATAGATTCACCACCTGTCTCCGATTTAGACCTTTGTTTTGGCGGTTTGTCTCGTTCCCTTAATCGCTCAGAAGGTAAGTCCTGTATAGCAGAGTCCAGCAGATCCTTCTCTTTGGTAGAGACTGTTAGAATTTCTGCTAGTCTTTCAGGCGCTGGGCTTCGTTGGTCTTGGTTCTCTCCTTCATAGCCCATTAACATTTCAAAAAAGCTTTTCCTAGAGATTTCAGAGGAGGAAACTATATGCTGGTCAATAGAGGAAGTGCTGCCATACTCACGATGACCTGGAGACCATTTTGTTTCTAAAGAACCCCAATCTTCCCCACCTTCTCTACTATCCTCAACCTCACTTAGGGTCATATCACTATTACTACGCTGCCTGATGCATCTAGAGGAACTTTGATGGTCATCACCTGTGAGTATCTGCTCTTCATTGCAACTTTGAAATTTGCTTTGCAGGGTTTTTTGGACACTTTGGACCATTAAGGAATCTTGAGAACCAATTAAAGCACCAAGTTTGGGTTGACTACCTGTGCTAGCGCCCATGTAAATCATTTTATCTGCATTTGTGTTGGGTAGTCGAAACGTTCCCCCATCTCTCCTAAGAGGCCAGTCAGCAACGCGAGCTCGGACTCCCATCTTTGGTACTCCAGTCATGCCTCCTGACTTTTCTGGACACATAATGGATACTCCTCCATTGGTCTGGCTTAATGGACGAGTAGAACATTCCTCAGGCACATGGAGCCTCCCACCAGAAGGTGAGCGTTTCAGGCTCGTCATGGTGATGCCTCACCTCACAAACTGAGCATATTAAATCTGAAGCATTTAAAAAAAGTTGTGTGACTGACACTGTTTTTGTTCGTTGGTTCCCACCAAGCATCTGAATACTTTTATGGTAATCTTGTCATGCTGGATCATTTCACACCACCTGCATAAAAAGGCTCAAGTTAGAAGTGGCAACAGTTAAGCTCATTTACCTAGCAGTCATTGAAATAAAATATATTTTTAGGAGATATAAACAACGTATTAATTAAAGTATCAATAAAAAAAGCTTTTTATTTATTCTGTATGGTTGTGAGTGCATTCAGAGATCTTCTCAGTTACTTTTGCTCAGAGATGTTCTTTGGCCTTCTTTTAAAAAAATTCTTGCAATATTTCCTGGTGCCCAATGTTGTCTGGGGACTACTCCTGGGGAAATCTCCAAGACTGACACAAAACTCGAGCAGGTGTCCAGAGGCACATTTCTTCGTCTGAACACAATCAATTGACTACTCTAAGCGCCACATTTCCAGGGGTCTCCCTGTGCTTGCGTGCGTTTTCTCTGGGTACTCCGGTTTCCTCTCACTGTCCAAAAACGTGTACATTAGATTGATTGATAATTCTAAATTGCCCATAGGAACGAATGCAAGTGTGTGGCACGATGGAACCTGCCCAGGGTGTTTTGTTAAAGAGTTACAATATAATCCATCTTACAAAAGATGAGTAGATTTCATAAACTTTATTTCTGTTCAGGATGAAAAATCGTCAGAGTCAAATATTGAAATGTGAGAATGAAAAAAATGAAAAAGCTGTGTAGCTCTGCGGCCAGCTGTGTTGCCAGGTTCCCTGCTAGTTCCTTAACTCGGCCCATGATGGGTGTTACTTGATGAACTGACTAAAGTCCTACTGCAAATTCAGCTAGAGCCATCTTATTCAAAAACTTTAGTTTTTTATAGGAAGTGGTTTTCACAAGAAACAAAATACATTTTGTTTAAATGATATTTAAAAAGAAATAAATGCTGGAAAAGATTAAATCGAAATTAAAATATCTGTCAGAAAAAACGCAATTAGATAATATTGCTCAGTTGCGCAGCCCTAGGCGAAGCAGTGATTAGCATGGTTAGCATGGTCGCCTTAAAACAAGATGATCTCATGTTCGATTCCCAGACCGGGTATCTTTCTGTGGGTTTCCTGTGGGCACTTCAGTTTCCACCCACAGTCCAAGAACATCTACAGTTTGATTGGCGATTCTAAATTGCCCATAGGAGTGAATGTGTGTGTTTGTAATTCATCTATATCTGTCCGGGATGTACCCCTGCCTCTGGCCCTATGTGCGCTGGGATAGGCTCCAGAAAACCCTGTGACCCGGAATTAGAGAATAAGCAGGTAAGAAGGTGAATATTATTCTCTAGCCAAGTAGGCAAAATAATGAACTTTTTTTAATTATAGACCAGTGGAGGAAACGATTTAGTATTTATGTAACTTTTGATGATGACGGTTGATGAAGGTTGTTTCCCACTGCTTCATACACACATGTATGAAGACAAATGTGTTTATTCTTCCCACTAGGGGAAACCCTGATTAGCATATAGAACAGATGACAAGCTAAAAGTGCTGAACTCAAGTCAACGATTATTTAAAGTTTAGGATATTAATTCAAAATTAGAAATGAGTTTATTAGAGGGACTGCACATACAGAAATGTTTAAGAGACAAGGAGATAGAGACTCGGTTGAAATGGTTTGGACATGTGCAGAGGAGGGACATGCAGTATATTGGTAGGAGAATGCTGAGGATGGAGGTCCCG
>JAOTRA010000002.1:3873511-3892696 GCA_026260255.1 Pseudolaguvia tuberculata | reverse complement strand
TGTGTGTGTGAATGGTTGTTTGTCTATGTGTTGCCCTGAGATGGACTGGCGACCTGTCCAGGGTGTAACCCCGCCTCGTGCCCTATGTGTGCTGAAATAGGCGCAGCAGACCCCCGTGACCCTGGATTCGGGAATAAGCGGGTAAGAAGATGAATGAATGAATGAATGTAACGTGCAGTGATGTTTATGTCTGGTGAGGCACTGACATAATAACAGTCAGATTTGCAAATATATGAACCCAACAGAGTAGCTTATTTAACATTTGATTGGCAACATTTAATGTGTTTTGTTTAAAATATTATATCAGCTTTTTTACCTATAACTGTAACATAGAAAAAAAGATCTTGTTAATAAAAATGTTATCATTATAGTTTTAAGTCTGTTTAATGTTTTAGATTTAAGTCTCTCTGTGAATCCCTGGGATCACTATTGCCCCCTGCCAATAAGGCAAAAGAACTGCATGCCTCACTACTCTGTTACACACATACTAAGAATATGTTACACACATACGCATACACACAGTTGTTGATAATAAAAATTAAAAACTGTACATTATATACACAATCTGAACTAATTAAATTTAATTCATATAGTAGTGCTGGAACATGCAGAGGGACAGCAAAACGGTCTCACTGCATAGCATGCCAGCACAGTATAGGGATTGCGGAATCCACGTCTTTGTATGTGAACAGTAAATGTGAAAATTAAGCGATTTTGAAAAACAATTCCCAAAATTGTGAAGTTAAATGAAAAAGAACTTTAACACTGAATAAATATTACCATTTAATGTATTTTTAATTTTCTATTTCCATGATGACAGGTGAGGCTGTGCCTCCCCTGACTGCACGTCACTGGCTTAAACATACAAATACATACTGTACGTACAAAATGTGCAAAAGAGAAAAATATACAGTACATAAAATGTGCAAAAATGTGCTTTGGTGCATGGATTTTAGTGCATAGGTAAAGATGAATCATATTTAGTCTTTGTGTGAGGTAGTGTTCATAAAAAATGTTCTTTTGATAAAATTTGTTATGATACCTATTTGTAGGTGAGCCCAGACACTAGTTTGGAAGAATTTCTGGAGGAGCTGGATGTTCTGTGTGATTCTGAAGTCAACAGTAACAATCCAGACACCAAAACCCAGGAAGCAGAATTCAGTTCTTCTGTGGAGATGGCTACTACCACCAGCTTGGTTTCCAAACATACAAAAACGGAGAGTCAAATTATTTCTACAAACTCTTCCAACAAGAACACCTCTAGCTCCAGAGGAACTGAGAAGAAGGTTCGCTTTTCAGAAGATCTCATTCGGGGAGCTTTTGAGAAAAACTCAAACGGCGAATCAAATGAGGTTAATTCCAGCTCTTTAAAGTTTCTGTCACCAACCAAAACTGTGTCTGGGAAGCAGGAAGCTCTGAGTCATGATCATGAAGGCATTCTCCCTACAGATCGCCATTCTTCAACACCAAGTGTTAAAGAACTGAACCCAACACGTGAGAGCTTATTGGAACATGAGACAGAGAGTGAATCGGAAGAATCACCTGATATTGTTTCGAAAAACAGCACCCCCCAGGCTCCAAATAATTCTACTGACCAGAACATGTTTCACGAAATGGAACCTCTGAAAAATAACACCTCCAGAAATACTGGTAGGAGATTGTTAGTGGGTTCATTGTAACTGCCTCAGTGTGTAACCAGATAAAGATTAAGTTAGATACATTGATCCTAACACTTTAAATTGTTGTAAAATGCTCTGCATGTTCCACTATTATACGAATGTAGTATATAGCATTAGTGTTGTGTTTTGCATTTTGTAAGTAAGACTAATTAAGTATTGTGGTCTGGAAGTGGTGAAAACTTTTTCCCAGACTAATACATGTTAGTTATCTTAAGGGTTAACCAGACTCTCCTCCTGAAGTCCACGTTAAAATATCTTTTCCAGTATATCTGAAACAAAGTTCATTGGGAGTGATGAAAATACTGAAGCATGATCAATTACGCCCTCTTTCTTACAGGTGAGCTGATTGACTCCAGTATATTGGTACCTATTCTGGAATCTGGAGAATCTACAGCACCAGCACTGAAAAGGTATGAGTTATTAATTGATTTTAAAAAAAAACAAGCGTTTAGGTGGACTTGTTGAAGCAACCCGTCCCAAGAAAAATTTAATTGCCTTGCAATTTGTGTAACCCTGCCTTGAGTTTTATTTATTGCTATCAGGTTTTTTGTAATGGCATAATCCATAAACCCAAAATATTTCCATATTTCAGTGTCAATGCCATGTTAAAGAGAGCTGTATTAGGGCAGACAGGGACAGAGAACCCAAATGCTGAGGGACGGAGAAGGGGGAATTTATTTAGAAAGGAAGAAGGCAAAAGTGCTGACCGTAATTCAGGTGCAAAAGTGAAAATGGCGCTAATGGTAAAAACGGGTGCAAAGGGGGGGAATGCGAAAACGGGTGCAAAACGGGGAAAGAACGCCTTTCGGAAAATGGATGCGCAAACATGCGAGTGGCGATAATAAAAAGGAGGAAAATAACCGAGCAAAAAACACAAAAAATGCGGGTTAGAAAAATAAGCTTGAAAGAACAACCGAAACGCAAAAGGGCTGGAAACAGGTAGGAAAAGGGGAAAAAATAAAACGCGAAACTTAGAGATTCCAAACAGGGAGTCAGAAAGCAGAAGGGAAGCAAGAAACAAAAAGTCAAACGATAAGCAAGAGGCATGAATCGGGAAACAAACAAAAAAAAGAGGCAAAAATCAACAAGCAAAATTTCTAGAAGCAAAATCAATGTGAGACTATTGACAACTGATAATCGAGAGAAGGAAATGGGAAACGGCGCCGCTATTTAAAGAGCCAGTCAGGTGTGCGGAGAGCGAGGGCAGTGGCAGCGGCGAGGGCAGCGGCAAAGGCGAAACTCCGGTCCGGAAGTAGAAGGAACCGCAGAGGTGGCCGTGCAGGGCATGTCAGTCATTATGATCTACACATTAATTAGTGATGCACAAAAGGGTGATCAATTGATAATGTCCTTGTCATTCCATGAGATGACAGGGTTGTGTGGAACCTAGAATGGTGGGGGATTTTGGTGCAGAGATGATGTGGTGTTCTCGAGATGTAACATGATCATATGTGCAGTTTAAGGGGTTATGCCTTCATGAGGGATGTTACGTAGAAGGTTGTTGAAATGTACCTCTTTGGTGATGATTTCGGATAACATGCCAAGATCGTGTCAGCAAACGAGCTCAGCCTGTAGACGATAATTGAGTCCATTTTTGAACACTGCCTTCAGTGATTTTTTGTTAATTACCTTAACCCGGTGGCCTCTGGTGCTAGGTGGGAAGAATCATTACTATTTGAAGAGAAAATATTTGGTTCCCCTGCTGAAAATCATCATTATATAATTTTAAATAGTATTTCAACCATATAAATTCATTCATTTATTCATCTTCTCATCCACTTATTCCCGAATTTGGGGTCATGGGAGTTTGCTGGAGCCTATCCCAGCACACATAGGACACATATTAAATGAGCCATTGCAGGGAACATTTAATAAATAATTATAATTTTTAAAAGTAAATGACATTTTATTGACAATTAAACATTTTGTATTACATCTCGAGCAGATTTTTAAGGTATAGAGACTGACTTGGCTGTACTTTAACATGCTGTGTTTGTTGTTTTTTTTGTTCTTGTTTTTTTTTTCTTCCACTTTGCAGGCTAGAGAGAACAGGAAAGTAATGTAGAAGTTGGGTCCTTTAAACTCACACCTGTTTAATATGGAAGACTGAAGCCCAAGAAAGCAAGATGCTGCACTGAAGTTCCAGCATCAGGAATTGGTTTGGTTTAAGGACTAATAGTGATTGTTGTAAAGATCATGTAATAGTGAGGGGTATATGCTATCACTATGCTAAATACTCATTTTAGTGGCTGCTATTTTGTCCATATGCACAAACTAACAGCTGTTTTTAATTAAAAAATACTCCAATATGGCTACAGAAGGTTTATTTACTGGTCTCCCACATCAAAAACTTGATATTAGCCTAATCATACATAATAGGCCCAATCCCTTAAAAACATTAAAACATGAATTACCTATATCGTGAATCATGTCTACAAACAAGCACTGGATTTGTCTTCATACAGAATTACCAGATTGTGGTGCAATTTGTGTCTTGCAATTATTATATTTCAAAGTATGCACTTCAAGAAATTATTTGGAACTAAATTCATTTTACATGGTAAGAATGTAAGAAACAATAAAATACCGCCATGACCCTGAATTTGGGAATAAGATAGTTAGAAGAATGAATGAATGAATGCCAAAATAATTCAATTGATTTAACAATAAATAATAACTGCATAATAATAGATATATGATATATTGTATAGAAGTATAGAAAACTCAGAAGAAATAGAACATCTTAAATATGTTTTCTTGGCCTTATAGTTTCTTTTGGACAATAGACACTATAATCATCTTTAAAACCTGAGATATTTAAATAGAATTGTAGACATGAATTAGAATTTGTAGACATACTATTTGTCACACAAGAATAGTTTTTTTGGAGGGGGTTTCGGGACGCAAAAAGATAGGACTTAAAGGTCACAACACAATGTATCATGATAGAAAAATCTATAAATACAACAAATAAATAATAACATAAATCAGTTTAAAAAGTAATTTAAATATGTATCAGATTGTTAGAATATCAATACACTGTTGTGGGAAAAATAATAGTTGGATGTATCAATAATTGTATTAGCCTTACAACAAGATATCTTTGGAATATACATATGACATTTTTTCCAATAGAATTACTAACAAAGTACTAAATAATTAAATCTGTCACTATGTAAAATGACCACATGTTTTCTTTTTTATGTACATATTATGCACACTGTGCAGATTTGCATTGCTTTAGCCAGGGGAGTCACTGGCTGTCTTCAAGAGATATCTGAAGACAAACCTCTTCAAAAAACACCTAGCCCTTGACACATAAACACACACACATTACCAAACTGATTGACAATTCTACATTGCTCATAGGTGTGAGTGAGTGTGCATGATTGTTTGTCTATGTGTAGCTCTGTGATAAACTGGTGACCTGTCCAGGGTGTATCCCTGCCTCTTCAGCATACCTCTGTGACCCTAAATTAGTGAATAAGCAGGATAGAGAATGAATGAATGAATGAATGAATGAATGAATGAATGACAAAAGATTCACATGAGTGAAATATAGAAAATGTTGTTTTGAAAACTGCTGTGTGGTGAGCCTGCATTTGGGATTCAATTCTTATTCATGCTTAATGGTTTGTCCCCAAGGCCTGTTACTGTGGAAATGACACCTTGTGCTTTTTGAAAGCTTTCCCTTCTGTTCATTTTTAATTACAGTTTCCAACAGGCCCTCTGTGGGACAGTACTATCCACTGGGATTTAGTGTTCCACACAGGAGCTGTGCTCATGTAGCTGTGCTGATTTCACAGCAGCTCAAAGTGGTTTCTTTATAAGAATGCTGGGACATAAGGGTTGTTTTTCTAGACTGGATGATATGTGGGCTACTTACATAAATACTTTTTAGGTCTGTAGCATGCAAGGAGTTGTGATGTCTTTCATAAAGGGAAAATAAGGAATGCCTGCCACAGTAACTATAGGCTTAATGGAGGAGGTAGTCGTAAATCTTAACATGAAATTTTATCCAAAAAAAATAGGTCTAATAGGAATGAACTGTCTTTCATTAAAATGTTCATTTCACTAGACTTTTATAGTGGACATATTGTAATATCTGTATATACAGGAATATTATTATTATTATTATTAAAAAAATAGACAGGAATCCTGACTGTTGACCGTAAGGGTAATCATCACCTTCCCTGATAATCAGCCAACCTAGAGTTTAACAGCATCTCCTGTGTACTTATGCTATATAACACAAATTTTCATTTTATTTGAGTGGCTGATCTTTAGCTAGTCTATCATTATGATTCATGAAGGCAGAGAAAACAGGAGGTCAAGAAGTAGTGCCACATGAGCTTTTGAAAAAGATTTTGAAAAATCATTATATTAGCCAAATCATTGTAGTGTGACTTGGTGACACTTATGTTAAACTATATGGCTATACACCTAAAGAAGTGTTTCTTCATTAAACGGAGTTAATTAGTTGTCTAGCTCTCTCTCTGTTTTAGCACTTCATTATTACTGGCTTTCACCAGTTAATGCCCCTGTGCACAAATAATTCATGACTTCTATGATCACCTGACATGGTTTGGTTGGTGTAAAATAACTTTTGTGTCCTGCTCTGACTCTGAATCAATCCCATTAAACAACTTTGGGACATTACTTCATGCATTCATCTTCTTACCCGCTTATTCACTAATTTGGGATCACGGGGGTCTGCTGGCGTCTATCCCAGCGCACATAGGGCGAGAGGCGGGGTACACCCTCAGGGCAAGAACAGACAAAATACCCAATTCACCTAATCTGCATGTTTTTGGACTGGAAACCGGAGTACCCGGAGGAAACCCACGCAATCCTACACGGGACCTTCGTGTTAGGAGGCGACCGTGCTAACCACTAAGCCATCGTGCCGCCAAACTTTGGGACAATCTGCTACAATTATTATTTATATTTACTTTTTTGCAGAAATTTTTGTAAGCTTTTCCAGAAGTGTCGAGGTTATTAGAGAAGTGTGAGAGACTACACTACACACTAGGGTCTTCCACTAAGTGTGCATTTTTGGAAGTGCACAATACAATTGATACGTGAGCAAAAGAGGTGCGCTTACATGCAAAAATATTTAAGGTACATCTTGCATCTCTGTTCTAGCTCCTATCTTTGTCAATTTTGTCCCACTCTTTCTAAAAGGGGTTGATTTAAAACATCACTCTACCAGAGGAATTCTGGTTAATATTCTTATCAACGTGCACTTGTACAAGTAGCCAGACACCTACACCCTACACACTTGCACCCCTCAGCGTAACACGCAAATCAGGGACACAACGGTGCAGTGACAGGTCCCAATACATTCCACTATTACATTTATGTAATCCATCTAATTTAAAACACCAATTTGCTAGCAAAGAATGTTACAGAATTGTTTACTCATATATCTTACACTGTTTTATTAGTCCTTTAGTAACGCTAAAGAAAATTACTTTATAAATCTGATTGTGAGTAATAATACAAAAAATGTGCTGGGTCATTTTTTTACCATTGTACCCAACCCTATAAATATTTAAGATGTGCAGCTTGCTGTTTGTAGTAAAATGGCTTATTGGTCTCTAGACACACATTGCATTATATCAGCTGCACCTGAGACCTATGCTCATGTCATCAACTCGAGCACTCATGTAAACGCGTCAAGCTCAGATCTACAGCAGTGGTCCAGAGGATGTCTCAAGCTGTTGTATGTTCAAGGTGTGAGAACATAAGCTGTTGTTTCTGTGACTGGCTTTCCGTAACTGAGTCAACAGCACTAGTCCACATTGCCCCTATATCACATACCGGACAGTAATCATGGGCTGGTGCTAAACCCAGTTATTATTTAATTTTATAAAACACATTTGTTATTTCCTTTCCTGCTGCTCCTTTTTATTTTGTTTTAAAAGCATGAGCCACAGCTTACAATAAAACAAATACAAGCAACTTTGTTTTAACATAATTAAACTTAATTTATTTATTCTGTTTGCTCATACTTCTAACTTGTACAAATGAACTTATCTCTGAGCACCAGTTCCTATACAGACTATTACAGATTGTTCATCTGTTCATTTGTAAGCAACAAGAGTAAAGTGTGTGTCAGAGTACATTTCCTTCTTAGATTTGCTTGGTAATATCAATTCAAACCTTTGACCATAATCGTAATAGCTAAATGCACAAAATACATACTAAATACAGCTAAAAAGATCATGCAGTCAGGAAAGAAGATTTGTGCCCCATATCTATTGATTTGCTCCTTTGTTAGCACTTAATCTCTTATTTTTCTGTTGCTAAAAGGAAGGCGGAATTAAAGAAGTCTACAGGGACACATTGTTTACAAGAACATTTAACAATGCTGCTATATGCGCATTGCAGATTTGCATTAGGCATCTATCTATGATAAACACTATGGCCAGTTATTGTTCTTTCTCTCTCTCTCTGTCGCTCTGTCTCATTTTTTGTTCATCATTTATTTAGTTAAATGTAGGCATTTTTTCTGTGTGGAGTTTGCATGTATGGTTTTTTTTTTTTTGGGCATTCTTATTTCCTTCCACAGCTCAAAAACATGTACATTCAGTTTGAGTTCAATTGGAGTGTGAGTGTGTTGCCTTCCTCCCTATGTTCATTGGGATAGGTTTCAGCGGACCCCTGTGACCCATAATTAGGGAAAAAGTTTAAAACTGTCAAAAAATTATCAGTGTTCATACTGTGAGTTGCCACAGGTTGTCTACCAACTATGTGGAAAGGGGTAGCCCAGTACCATCTTGCTAATTGCAAAATCAGACTCCCAATCAATTCCCATAACCACCAAGTTACCATTGCTGGGCTGCCAAGCAAGGCCCTTAAACCCTGATTGCTCAGTTGTATAAGAGAGATAAATGTAGATTGCTCTGGTTAAGAGAAGCTACAAAATGCTGTAAATGTTTTTCTGATGTACTATTAAATATATTTCTAAATTAAAACCTCACTCTAAACAGCAGCATTAAGCTATTTTCATAAACACTAAGTTCCTGTTTTCTTTTCCTAGATTACTTTTACAAACACTAGAATGGATTGTTTGTCTTAATTGACAATGAAAACTGACTATCATTTTTGTCTGTAGGCATCAAAGTATTTTATACAAAAAGAATAGACACAAAACAACATATTACAAGGGCCTTTATTTTATACTTACATACCCAATACACAATACAATACACTACACATACCTGAGTAAAACTCAGGTTCATCTGTATTAGGAATCTTATTTAACTGGGATGCTATATGGACATTGTTCCAATAAAAAGACTTAAAATATATTCTTCTAACAAGATTTTAATTTCTGATCCCAAAAATTACAATGCAATTTGTGCTGCAGCTTAGAAGAACACTGCTGACATGCTTAGAAATTAGGTATGTGTTTATAGAGATGAGTTGGGAAGCTGAAACAAAACACTGTGGAATTTAGTGGTTATCAAACAGATGTTGTGTGCTCTTAAATAAAAGATTACACTCTGGGCGGTTCATGTTACATAAAATGGATTAAAGAAAAATATAACCCAGTTTTTCTGTGCGTCGTTGTCCTTGCGTCCAACGTTCAATGCTTCCCCATCCCTCCACGAAGCTTTCCAATGGCAGCGTCTAGCGCGCGTGTGCGCGCCACTACGCATCGAATGTCCTAAGCCGCAGAAGACAGTACGCCGAAGTTGTCCAGGTTTCGTTTATACTAACGCATTCGGTTAGAAGTAAAAACTTAAACCCGTTTCGATCCTTGTTGTTTACTCTGTTCTGGTTTGCTAGATTTCTTTCGAGAGCGTGCATATTTCTCCGGTACTGCCTCGCGCTTTTCTCTTTTTAAGTCACTCAGACTCGCATCGCTGGCCGAGTTTTCATCAGATCTGTACGGTGTAAACGCGTTTTGGTTCATCTGATCGCTGCCAGGTGTGTATTTAATGGCGGCAGCGTAGGAGTGGAGAGTAATATTTCCTTCCGAAATCTCTGCGGCCGAGCTCTCGTTTCCGGCGCCAGTTACATTAAATGACAAGTCTATTGCGCTCGTGCCGTTGTCCGTTTGCGTGTAATTGGCGCTCGTGCCGTTAACACTGATGGAAATGTTAACAGATGCGCTGTTGTTCCCTTTGGATCCGACTGGTACCCAGAGTCCAGAACTGTGACTTGTCGGCTTCCATATCAGGCTGTAATAAATGGCTAGGATGATTGCCGCCAAAGACACAGATAGCACGTATGCGATCACGGTCGCAAGTCGTACCCACTTTTTGTTGGTCTTCGCGGCCATCTTAGCTTTCTTGTCCCCTGTGTAGGTGGCCGGCTTGCCCCGCTCCATGTTGGGCATGAAGTCTCTCTCCCGCATGTTGGCCCGGTTTTTGCCTCGGTGCTCCACTACCCCGTCCGTCTTGAAAGCTGGTGGGTTTAGAAATCGAAGAATTTCTATCCCCTACTCCGGGGAGATGCAACGGACTCTAAGGGGCCTATTGGATGCTTAGCGGTTTACATCAATTTATTTTCTCCAATTTTGCTACTCAAAACCTTCTCAGAAGACAACCATATCAGACCTTATCCCTTTCTCACAGAGTCCAGTGGGTTTTGATTCCCGCATGCGTTAAAATGATGGGAGAGGTCATGCGCGCGAAAACATCATCTCACAGAGTTAAAGCTTGATCATCTATGGTACACAGCTGCTTGTCCTGTTCAGCATCTGTACTGCTTTGCTAGGCTAAAAATACAGCCGAGGGGCGGGCAAGGGCATTTAAAGAGACCGCTATTACGTAGAAAAAATAATATACCACACCAAGAGCTCTGTTACGCTTCTTTTACATACATATCGGTAACGCTTTTTATTCAATTTTTTTTAATTATAAAAACATCCACATTAAAATTACTGGGTGGAAGTCTATCTTCATAAATCGATGTTAGTTAACTAGCATTATGAAATCTGTTTTTGATTTAATTATTTAATTATCAGCATCAGGTGCAATTATATTGTTAAGGTTAATTTGAAGCTTCACCAAATATCGAACTATTTGTCCTTCATTTGTTCATAGTTTTGATATTTCTGGGATCTGAGTTTTCATTCATTCATTCATTCATTCATTCATTCATTCATTCAGTCATCTTCTTACCCGCTTATTCCCTAATTTGGGGTCACGGGGGTTTGCTGGAGTCTATCCCAGCCCACATAGGGCGAGAGGCAGGGGTACACCATCTCAGTGGTCTGAATTTGTTTAAGCAAATAAGAAATGAAAATATTTATTTTATATGACATGACATTTGAGCTTCTAAAGCAATTATTTTACAGATTTTGTGATGTTGAAGATAATTTATTAAAACATTCACTGGGTTATTGATTGATATTATTTAAATGCCAACTAAAGGCTAAATAACCATGAAAGGTGTGAAAAATCTTGAACATGTATTATTCAAATATAAAAATAATGTTCCAAAATAAAATTCCTTTAAATTGTTAAATATCAACAAGATTATGTTTATAAATCAATATTGTCTTTACTTATTCTATTTAGCATATGAATCAATATGAAAATAATTGACATTACTTGTGTCTTGCCTTTATGTACGTGTGTCTTGCCTACGTATGTAACAGCTGTTTATAATTTTTATAACCTTGTGTTTTTAAGAGCAGGGGGAACAAGGAAATGTCTATGTCTCTAATGTGACAAGGCCATCAATTAATGGTACCAGCACTCCAAAATGCTTCAAATTACCGCCTTTAATTACAGCAGCTAAATTTATAGCCGACATAGATAATTAACATTCCTTTAAAATTAACTAATAACAAATATGCATGTTTTTCCTTTAATGTTCTAAGAAAATGGTAGTATAGTAGATAAGTTGTTGGACTAATACCAGAAATACCAGGGTTCGATTCCCACCTCCAAGCAACCACTGTGGGCCCTTGAGCAAGGCCCTTAACCCACAATTGCTCAGTTGTAAAAAAAGAGACCAAATGTAAATGGGTCTGGATAAGAGCATCTGCCAAATGCCAAACTGTAACTGTAAACTGTAAATTCATAAGCATGCTATGTTATTGAAATAACAGGTTCAGAAAACAGTGTTTGGAAGATGAGTGAATCAAAAAAGGATGTGTATTTCCATAAGAGCACTAGCAAGAAAGACGGGTGTGTGAGATTAAATTAAGATTGCAATCAATATTTCCTGTATAACACTGTGCAGTGGCATGTTTGGGGGTTTTTCGTATATGCCTGTCGCTCCACTTCTTAAGATCATGCATTTCCCAGACACATGGAGACCTCCTGCAGTAGGCTACATCATGGGCTAAGCTTCCTTTGTAAGCAATGAGTGCCCTTAAATCTCTCTCTTGGAACATCAGATTGGAAGGAAATTCGCTTAAAGGAAATTCTATAGGGTTGTTTCCCAGGTCAGTGTCAATCCACAGACTGTAGCTGTTAGAAACTTTCCTGCCACTTTTTCTGATGTAGTGTCTATCTTGAATGGAGAGGGACATTATGGGGGGGATATCGGATTGGATTGAATTGGATTGGATTGGAAAGGAAAGTCAAAGGCTTTTGCACTGCAGTCTGAAAATGTCCACCAAAATTGTGACTTGTGTGTTGAGGACCACTGATTTGTAAAGTAAATGTGTGTTTTCATTCATTCAATCTTCTTACCCGCTTATTCCCGAATTCGGGGTCACCTGTGCCTATCACTCATTCAGCACACATTCACTCCTAGGGACAATTTAGAATCCCCAATCCACCTAATCTGCATGTTTTTGGACTGTGGGAGGAAACCAGAGCACCTGGAGGAGACCCACACAAGCGCAGGGAGAACATGCAAACTCTGCACAGAAAGATCTCAGCCCGGGATTCGAACCCGGGACCTTCTTGTTGTGAGGTGACTGTGCTATCCACTACGCCACCGCCAGAATTATTTAATTAAATAATTATGTTTTACTTAGGCCAGGTGCCCAAGAAACCAGCAGTCAACCAGGATTTTCAAAAAAAGGCCACAGTCAAAAAAAGCAAAAGCAACTCCTCATCAGACACTCGATTTGTAACATTCTAGGTCTAAAAATCTTCTAGACATGTGAGCTTTGTGGCAGTGTGGGGAATATACATTTAGTGTATGTAGGTATGCAGGTAAGAGTGTCTGCTACACTCATAGTATATGACACCTAAAATCAATATAATAAAAAGTATTTATTTAACAAAACCTTCAGGATGAACAGTTGCATTGTTTCTAAAATCCATCTTTCTGTATAATTTATTTATGTTTAATTTTAATAATACAATCATACATTTAATTTATTGCATTTGTATTGTTGAAGTTCCAAAAAATTAAATTATTACTGTAGAAACTTTTTGAAAAAATTATTTTTCACTCGGTCAAGCTAAACACGCACCACCCTTTCCCACTGGTATCAGTCAAATCGTTGACCTGGTCAGATGCAGGTAGTATGTCATTTAACAAGATCCAGATTTTTCAGCACCTAAATATGAAAGTAATGACCGTGCAAATGACTGTATAATGTGATAGAGGTATATATGGATATAATTGTATTGCACTAATAAAATATAAACTTACAAGTATTTTTTAATTTTTGCAGTTCAATCTACATATGTAGTGTTCCAATAATCTGCAAAAATGCTTTGTGTAATATTTCATCACTTTATTTTTACCATCGTGACCTGAATTAGGAAATAGGGTAAGATGAATGAATGAATGAATGAATGAATGAATGAATGAACGAACATGTTAACAAAGAGAATTCAGTCATTATCTGTAGAATCAGAATGTTATTAAAAATTCAACAACTATTAAAATTAAAGATTTCATAGAAAAAAATTTGAAATGCACACTAATGAATAACTTTATCCTCACTATTTGATATATCGATAGAATATCAGTGGAATATAAGCGAAACCCATAGAGTCAACTAGAATGTTCAGCTAGTTGCGTTCTCCACCCTCAAAATGTTCATTTGCAAGTCATATTAAAGGAAAGGTGGCTTTGGGAGTGTTCCAATAATCTGCAATATAAGAAAACACAACAAAATGCTTTGTGTAATATTTCATCACTTTATCTTTATTTCTATTTCTTTTTTGATGATCAATTTTAACTTTTCTAAATCTTTCAGACAAATCGTCTTTTACGCAAACGCAAAAATATATTAACTGCAAAAACAAGCACAATTAAGTACCATAAAAATTATTCCGCATACAGTTTGCTATTCTTGCTAATTGGTTGAAACTTATAGCTTAGAGTCAGGCATGGCAGTAGCTGCCCTTAGGTCGTCTCATACTAACACCTAATTTACATGTTATTGTTGGGCTTTAAGACATTTGGCTATTACCCAAACTACTCTGTAGAAAGATGATTAAGCCATTTTAAATTTTTATCCTAATTATTCTACTAACATGTTAACAGGTGGCGTAGCGGTTAGTACAGTCTCCTCATAACAAGAAGCTCGGGGAGCTTTCTGTGTGGAGTTCTCCGGTTTCTCCCACCGTCCAAGAACATGGTTGATTGGTGATTCTAAATTGCCCATAGAAGTGAATGTGTGCGTTAGTAGTTGTTCGTCTATGTGTGGACCTGTGATGGACTGGTGATCTTTCCAGGGTGTACCCTTGCCTCTCGCCCTATGTGCGCTGGGATAGGCTCCAGCAGACCACTGTGACCTGAATTAGGAAATAGGGTAAGAAGATGAATGAATGAATGAATGAATGAATGAATGAATGAATGAATGAATATGTTAACAAAGAGAATTCACTCATTATCTGTAGAATCACAATATTATTAAAAATTCACCAACCATTAAAATTTAAGATTTCATAGAAAAAAATGAGAAATGCACACTAATGAAGAATTTTATCCTCACTATTTGATATATCTCATATCGATGGAATATTAGTTTAATATAATCGAAACCCATAGAGTCAACTAGAATGTTCTGCTAGTTGCGTTCTCCACCCTCGAAATGTTCATTTGCAAGTCATATTAAAGGTAAGGTGGCTTTAGGAGTGTTGCTATGTAGTATCCAGTTTACTTTGTGCACGTCAGCTCAGGCTCCATCAGCGAGCGAGCTGACTCGGACATCATGCTTAGGAAACGCTTTGTCCTCCATGAGCCAGAAATCAAAGATTATTTGGTCAAAGGAGATAGATTCACAAAATGGAAAGAAGTAAGTATGCAAATAACAAAAAAGAAAAAAAACATGAGTGTATCTTATAAGTTTTGGTATACAGTTCATGCTTGTATTCAATAATTGTGTCACTATTTGAGATTCATTTGATATTTACCTTGGATTGTGACTGGATTAAAATGACCTGCAATTGTCATTTTCTGTAAAACACAACATGACACCATTAACTACAAAAAACCAATAGAAGAACGATTCCTGTCGTTCTTAGCTTTATGTCTTTACGTGTAATTGGTTAACCTGCTAATTGGTCTGTTTATTGATTAAGTGACCATTAACGATTGAACCATTGGTTGTTGATTGACTGATTTGATTGATTTTAAATGTTAACTTTAACTAAACATTTCTTTAATGTTGGAAGGAATGTCAACTGCATGCTCATTTGTGCATAGCACTCTAATGATGTGATGTCTATGGTCACAGTGTTTCAGTTTAAATCCTGTTTTTACCAAAAATCCACTACTAAATCTGTTGTACACAGAATGTGTTTTCTATATCTATACTGTCTAATAATAATATACTGTCTATCTAATTTCAGGACTCATCACGCACTACGCCTGTCACAATGAAGATAGACCCAAAAGGATACTTCCTTTATTGGATGAACTCCAGCAAGGTAAGTTTCTCAAGGCAAGGCAAGAAGCGTTTTATCTTTTTTTTTTTTTATATATACAGTATATGCATAAGATTGCAGTGCTAATTTAAATAAAAAGGAAATCCTGAACACCTGAACTAGGAGGAGTCTAGGAGAGTCTAGGTGGAATTTACATCCATAAACCTACATGATTTGCTTCCCCACCCATTGTCTACTGAGGTTATTGTCCTGACAGTCAGACTGTTTAAATATTTATTTTTTATTTATGCATACCTTCCTTAAAATAGATTGAAAAAGTCAGAAAGAAAATAAATTTACTAAATAGTTAAAAAAATTCTTTCTTTCTTTCTTTCTTTCTTTCTTTCTTTCTTTCTTTCTTTCTTTCTTTCTTTTTTTTCCATTGTTTTCTTTTCAGTTCCACCATGTAAAACAGTTTTACATTAAAAGACTGTTGAATCCTAACTCACAGGGCCTTGATCAGATGAATACATGAATACATATGAATTGTGCCAAAATAAAAGCACGACAGAAATGCTGTTTCTATTCTCCTGTGTGGCATTTTATTATTTAAATATTTTACATGAATGTTTACATGAAATGAATTCTTTAAGATTTTACCATGTGAAACCTTCATCTTATGGTGCTGCATTTTATTATTATGTGTTTGTTTTACAACAGGAAGTAGAAATTCTGGATATGGCAACCATACGGGACACCCGGCCAGGAAAATATGCTAAACTTCCCAAAGTAAGTATTTTTTTAATTCCTTAAAAATGTTTTTGTATGCTCACTGTGTCACAGGATTACAAAACCCAAAATCACATGATTTAACTATTTGTATAAATTTGCATAGATGCCACAGAGAGGGAGGGAGTAAGGGGAGGATGAAGAAAGGGAAAGTGAAAAAGGATGCGTGAGAAGAAAGAGCAAGAGAGAGAGAGAGAGAGAGAGAGAGAGAGAGAGAGAGAGAGAGAGAGAGAGAGATTGAACAAAAGCAAACTATTTTGCTTTTTAATATTTTTGGCTGACTATTGCATGTATACCAACCTTTTATGGACATATTCACACACACTCGTCTGGGGTTGCCATGTTTGCCATGTTGACAATTTGCATCAAGCCAGATTTGTTTGGCTTGGCTTGGCTTGTATTCACAAATGTTCTTTGTAGGTAAATTAGATGGAGGGCGTTTAAAGTTTAAATGATCTCAGCCTTTGTTTCAGGCCCTATATAGAAAATGAAAAGAAACTGCATCCAATGGTGTGTTAGTTACATTCTGATTGTTATCATATAAATCATATAATTAACAAACCCAATAAAATATATTCAGTATGAAAAACTTCTAAACTGAAAAATATCATAATTTAATTCATTATCATTAAATGATCAAAATATATTTAATGATCAGTTGGCCTGCTTTATTCACATTCATTGTGATATTGGGTATCTTCACACCAAATATTTCATGCAATATGTCATGCTCTTTCACTGTTTATGTCCTTAATTGTACCAATATTTTGGCGTCTTAAGATTTAATCAATAATTTATGAGGTATTTTTCTAAGATATGATATAAGTTTGCTCTGTCCACAGCATAAGAAAGTCCGCAATACATTCAACATGGACTTCCCTGACAGTAATCACTTAACCAAGACCTTTACTATTGTTACCGGTTCTGACACAGTCAACCTGACCTACTACAACTTCTTTGCAGCCAAAGAGAAAGTAGTGGAGGTAAGAATTTAACCTTTTTTTCTGGTCACCAGTCTATCGCAGGGCCACATATAGACAATCAACCACTCACACACCCATTCACTTCTATGGGCAATTTAGATTTACCAATCAACCTAATGCACATATTTTTGGACTGTGGGAAGAAACCGGAGTACCCGGAGGAAACCGACACAAGTGGTGGGAGAACATGCAAACGCCGCACAGAATGATCCCCGGCCCGGATATCAAGCCTGGGACTTTTTTGTTGTGAGGTGACCGTGCTATCCACTACCCCACCACGACATATAAAATCCCACTCCAAAATCATCATACTGTTTAAACAAACGTTTGTACCAAAGCCTCACTGTCTTCCTGAATACATCATCGTCTCTACTTGACAATCATAAGCTGTGCATGAAGTCTGCCAAATGTATGAGCTCTAATGCACTACACAAACCAGCTGAAGATTCTGTGACTAGGCAAACACACTTTATGAGTTTATAACTCTAATATCCTGCAACATGGGTGTGTGTGTGTGTGTGTGTGTGTGTGTGTGTGTGTGTGTGTGTGCGTGCGTGCGTGCGTGCGTGCGTGCGTCTGTCTGTCTGTCTGTCTGGTGTGTGTGTGTGTGTGTGTGTGTGTGTGTGTGTGTGTGTGTGTGTGTGTGTGTGTCTGTCTGTCTGTCTGTCTGTCTGTTTAAGGCAAATACTGAAAACTAGCGTTACTGGTTAGTAAAGGTATAAACACGTTCTGCTGGCGTTTAGCTATCTTGTGCCCTCTGCTGGACAAAATACTGAATTGGCAGCTATAAAGAAACGATATGAATGCCGTAAAACAGTGGTCCTTAACCCCCGGGGGTTTATTCAGTACCGGAAATTAAATAAACACACAATATCAGAAGTCAAATTGGAAATATGAATTTATCGTGACTGGTGATTCGCAAACACTAAAATTCGCTTTGTATGCTGCGACCGGCTTTATTTATGTTTATGTAATACGTTATACTCATGTTATTTGCAATGTTACGAGAAGGATGCTAATAAAGTTGCGTACGAGTCACAGTAGATTCACGTTTATTGATATATAAACAATGCACGTATTTTATTTTATTTTATTTACTTATTTATTTAGAACTAAATACATTTACTTTACTTAGTTCAGTGCAAAAGGTCATTGAATCTAATGAGTAATCATTGAATCATTTACATTATATTTAAGTAAATAGTGTAGCTTACATACTGTGAATATAATTACACTTTATATACTTTATATTTTACTTTGAATATATTTATAAATATTTACATTATTAAATACAAAAATATTACTTGTTGACCAACAGAATGTTTTAAATAGTTTTCTCATTTTTTGAAGAACATTATGTATAGTTATTAAAAATAAAAAACACAGTCCTAAAGGAGTTATTTAGTTGTTCAAATAAAAAGTATATTATAAAATATTTAATAGAATACAGTGGTGTGAAAAAGTGTTGGCTCCCTTCCTGATTACCAATCTTTTTGCATGTTTGTCACACTTTAATGTTTCAGATCATCAAATCAAATTTAAATATTAGTGAAAGATAACATGAGTAAACACAAAACACAGTTTTTAAATGAAGGTTTTTATTATTAAGGGACAACAAAATCCAAAACTACATGGCCCTGTGTGAGAAAGTGTTTGCCCACTATTGAAACATAACTTAACTGAAGTTTATCACACCTGAGTTCAATTTCTCTAGTCACACTCAGGCCTGATAACTGCCCCACCTGTTTGCAATCAAGAAATCACTTAAATAGGAACTGCCTGACAAAGTGAAGTAGACCAAAAGATCCTCAAAAACTAGACATCATGGCGAGATCCAAAGAAATTCAGAAACAAATGAGAAAGAAAGTAATTGAGATCTATCAGTCTTGAAAAGGTTAGAAAGCCATTTCTTAAGCTTTGGGACTCCAGCGAACCACAGTGAGAGCCATTATCCACAAATGGCCAAAACATGGAACAGTGGAGAACCTT
>JAOTRA010000002.1:3857165-3873411 GCA_026260255.1 Pseudolaguvia tuberculata | reverse complement strand
CATCATGTCAGCTAACTCTCTGCCTTTACCAGTCATAGTACCAACATTTAAAGTACCCACCCTAACCTCCACTCTCCCACACTTCTCCTTCGCCTGCTGTCTCTGTAGACATCTTCCTCCTCTCCTTCTCCTTTGGCCAACAGTAGACCAATTTCCACCAGAACCCTATTGGCTAACAGTACATGTGGCGGTCGTTGTTAACCCGGGCCGTGACCGATTCGGTATGAGTTTCTGATTTGTGATCCGCATATTTGATTTGGCGCAGTTTTACGCTGGATGCCTTTCTTAACGCAACCCTCGCCATTTATCTGGGCTTGTGCAACCCTAATGGCTGGGTTCCTTGATTCAATGTGTAATAATCTGAAATAAAGATAAAGTGGTTAGCACTGTCGCCTCACAACAAGAAGGTACAGGGCTCGCTTCCCAGTCCAAGGATTTTTCTGTGCAGAATTTGCATGTTCTCCTCGGGCTTACCTCTGGGTACCCTGGTTTTCCACTCACTGTCCAACAACATTTTCATTAGGTTGATTGGTGAGTCTAAATTGCCCACATGAGTGAGTGTGTGAGTGGTTGGTTGTCTGTGAGTGGCCCTGAAATGGATTGGCAATCTGTCCAGGATGTGCCATTTTGTAAAATGAACCATAAAATGGAAAAACTGGTTAGCATCCACATACATTTTTTGTATGTCAGAGGTGACATCAGTTTTAGCTGCATTAGCCTCTGCTGCTTTTCCTGCACAATGTGCAGCTTTTTCAATTTGGAGTGCTAGAATGAGAGCTTTATCCAGTGAATCTGCATCCATCCATCTTTTTACTGCTTATCTGGGACCAAGTCGCGGGAGCAGCAGTCCAAACAGGGATGCCCAGACATACCTCTCCCCAGACAGTTCCTTCAGCTCTTCTGAGAGAACACAGAGGCATTCTCATGCCAGCCGAGCCGAGAGCGATAGTCCCTCCAGCGAGTCCTGGGTCTTCCTCATTGCCTCCCCTACATGCCCGAATATGACCGGAACACCTCTCCTGGGAGGTGTCTGGGAGGCATCCGTGACATAAAATGGAGGCCTTTTTTAAATATATTCATAAGGGGTAGTTTGGACTGCACTTTGTCTGACCTATGCCCTAAGACCTGTTTGTCTTGGGAGACCATACTGGGAGCATGTAGCCCCTGTGGGAAGTGGTATCCTATTGGTGAAGGTGTTGGACTAAAACCAGAAAGACTGGGGTCCCACCTCCACCAAGCAACCACTGTGGGCCCTGAACAAAGCCCTTAACCCACAATTGCTCAGTTGTAAAAAGATACCAAATGTAAGTCTCTCTGGATAAGAGTGTCTGCCAAATGCCAAACTGTATGTAGCCCCCGACAACATAGCTCCTAGGATCCTTCAGGCACTCAAACCCCTCCACCACGATAAGGTGGTAGTCCATGGAGAGGCCAAAGTAAATCTATCATCTTCCATAAAGAACCTCCCTCAATAATTTGGTTTCTAATTACTGCTTCACAGAGAGCATCAAATTTGCATGGCTCAGCATAATTCTTTACATCAGTGACAAACTGGCTGACTCACCGTAGGCATCTTTATCTGAAATTTAGGCATTTCAACAGTATGTATTTTCAGTGGCGAGCCTCTGTAAAATCCATAAAATCCCTCGGTGCTAAGACAATGGAGGAGAAGTGCACGCTTTTTCCTGTATAGGACATCATCCATACCTGCTACCACAGTGTACATGGGAAGGAAGCCATCAGCATGTGCTAAACCTTTAAGTTACGCAGCTTATCGGTTACATTTTGATTATGATACAGTACAGTAGACCAAGAGTAGACATTTACCTGGTTATAGAGCCTCCCTTTATTCTGTATTAACTTTATTTTTAAAAATAATGTTCTTCATTATTTTGTAATATTTTGAAAACTACACAAAGTTGCATGCTGTGTCAACTCTAAAGCTCTAATATGAAATGTATAGGTCAAAAGAATTAAGCTTAGTAATACATCTGGATGTGCGCTTAACAGATTTCCCCATGCAACTTAACATGGCGATGTTTGAGTACAATGGAAGGACTGGGTACCTGTTAAAAAACGATGTAATGAGGAGGAATGACAAGACATTTGATCCCTTCAGCGACAAATTAGACACCAATGTACCCAACACGCTGTCCATCAAGGTAAATCAGTCCGGTTTAAATGGTGGGTCCTCAAGCATACATCTGACAGGTTGTGTAAATATAAACATCAACTGTTTCTAGCTCTGTGAAATGATGTAAATGTCTAATTGTGCAAGACAGTAAGCTGCTAACTCACTAGTCCAGATAAAAAAAAATCCTTGGCCCTTAAGCAAGACCTTTAATCTGTAGATACCTAGTATAATTTAGATAAATATAACTCAGCTTTGTCTCATGGTGTCTGCCAAATACTGTATATGAAATAACTAAATGTAGTGATTTTTATTAATGCTTCCTTTTTACTTGATTTTGATGATCCTATAAGATATAGGATTATTCATTTATTTTTGGCTATGTTTTGTTATCATTTTTATGTACATTTTTTATGTTCTCTGTCCATTTACACAGATCTACTCAGGTCAGTTTCTGTCTGACAAGAATGTGAAAACTGCAGTGGAGGTGGAGATCATTGGCTTACCTGGAGATCCCAAAAAAAAGTTTCGCACCAAAACTACTGCCACACCAAATGCTATCAATCCTGTGTGGAACGAGGAGCCATTTGTGTTTGAAAAGGTCTGTAAATACCATATATGGCATATATTTACTATTTTGTCAGATCAGGTAAAATATCTATTCGTTCACAAACCGATGCTTTCACAAAAGTTGCAGATTTTAATGTACATAATGTTTACTTGCAAACAGATTTTGCTGACTGAATTGGCTTCAGTTAGAATAGTGGTGTATGAGGAAGGCGGGAAATTTCTTGGCCACAGAATTATTCCCATAGATGCCATCCAGTCCGGTGGGTAAAATTCTATAATTAAAGGTAATAAACTGTTTCATGAAAACCCTAAAATTACATAACAAAGACATTCATTCATTCATTCATTCATTCATTCATTTATCTTCTTGCCTGTGTATTGCCTAATTCGGGGTCATGGGGGTCTGCTGGCGCCTATCCCAGTCCACATAGGGTGAGAGGCGGGTGTACACCCCGGACGGGTCGCCAGTCTATCTCAGGGATAACAAAGACATAATAATGTTTTTTTTCTCACCTGTATATGATACATTGTGTACAGTATTACAGTAATACAGTATTAGTGTGTTCATATATGTATGTGTGTGTACAGGATTCCATCATCTATGTCTACGCAGCGAGAGTAACATGCCTCTGATGCTCCCTTCACTTTTTGTCTACATTGAGGTGAAGGATTACATCCCTGCTGCTTTTGCTGGTAATGCACTTAAAAACATTCATTTATTCATTCATCTTCTTACCCGCTTATTCCCTAATTCGGGGTCACGAGGGTTTGCTGGAGCCTATCCCCCCAGCAGACATAGGGTGAGTGGCAGGGGTACACCTTGGACAGGTTGCCAGTTCATCAAATGCCCTCAAATAATTATTTGGAATTTTAATCAGTGTTGTATTCTTGTTTGGGTTCAGATTTCACAGATGCTCTCTTCAATCCAGTGAAGACTACAAAGCCTGCAAAACAAGAGGCAAGTTTAAATTCAATATTTAGTTATTGGCATTGGCATTTCGAATCAGCAGCACGTCCTTAAAAATAATGTCATTCATTCATTCATTCATTCAGTCATTCATTCATTCATTCATTCATTCATTCATCTTCTTATCCACTTATTGCCTAACTCTGGGTCATGGCGAGAGGCAAGGATACATCCTGGACATATCGCCAGTTCATCGCAGGGCACACATACACAAACAACCACTCACGCACACATTCACTCCTATGGGCAATTTAGAGTTCAACAATCAACCTAATGTACATGGTTTATTGACTGTGGGAGGAAATTAACTTATAAATAAATAAATCAAATAATTTGGGATAAAAACAGAACCAGAAAACATTTTATCTAAACATTACAATCAGGCTAAATCTTCTTATTCATTATTTAATCTGATATTTATAGAATGCTAACTTTGTGAGCAAATATGAGACGGGTGGAGCAGCTGTTCCAGCTGCAGGTAAGAAATATACATATTTAAAAAAATTATTAACCTTATTTTTTAATTTGTAGGCAACACATTTAATTTATTTACATGTTTTTGTAACTTATTATACACTTTATAATAATAATCAGTTTATTATGCCAAAGGTAATATGCTTTACCTTTATATTTACAGTGCCTGAGGCTCCAGCAGAGGTTGTGGCTGAATCTTCAGAAACACCTGCAGTTGATCCGGCTTCAGAAGCAGCTGTGACCTCGGATCCAGCTGAAGCACCTCCAGCCACTGAAGCAACCCCACCTGCTGAAGACGCTCCATTAACTGAGGCACCTCCACCTGCTGAAGAGGCTCCGTCCACAGAGGCAGCACCACCTGCTGAAGAGACTCCATCCCCTGAGGCAGCACCACCTGCTGAAGAGGCTCCGTCCACGGAAGAAATCGCACCCACAGAGGCTCCACCCACTGAGGCAGTTGCAGAAGAGGCTCCTCAAGAGGCTCCAGCATCATCTGAAACCCCAGAGGCAGCGAATCCAGTTGATCCAAATGGTGAGCCCGCTGCAAATGTGGAGCCACAAATTAATGCAGACTCGGCCCCCAGTGTGGAGCAGGCCACTCCTGTAGTTGACTCCTCAGCCCCTGCAGAGGTTGCTGCTACTGGTCGAAGTGTAGAAACCCCCATAGCAGCGGATGCTGCTGGTGCAGCACCTGAGAGTTCAGGGATTTGTGGAGCTCTGGGTAGGCTTTGTAAGATGTAAACCAAACCCATTGAGTTGTATTCTAATGGTAATGACTTAACGGTATACACACACCAGTAGATATCTAAAACAAATCACACTTTACATGTATATTTTTCTGTCAAATATGTGTATAAAAATTATTATAGCACAATGTTGTACGCTCAAACTTGTCATTGAAGTTACCTAAAAAAAATTAAAAGTCTCACTGTCTTACTCACTGTCTTTCTGCTGTCTCTCACACAAACATTTACACTCACAACTTCACCCACAATCACGCACACACACAGAGCTGGCCTCTGTGACCTGTGATGAGCTGCAACAGCACAAGAACTACCTGAAGATTACCAAGAAGCAGGAGAAAGAGCAGAAAGAGATGGAAAAGAAGTTCCAAAAGAAGAGTGAGGAGTTAACTCAGACATACAGTGACCTCTTCAAATCACTGAAGAAGAAGACCTCTTCCAAGAAGAATGAGTAAACAGAGTCCTACCACTGCTTTTATTTTTTCAGTCCTGTTGATTTTATTTTTAAATTGGGAAAAATCAGAGCATAGATACATTATATTAACAAAGATTTGTGGCTACTTAACAATCAGATTCTGGTGGTTCCTCTCCAAACTTGCTAAAATGTGTTTTATGTTGTAGCATTACATTCCTTCACTGGAAATAGGAGCTTCCAAAAGTGTTCCAGCATGTTACAAAGCCCCAATCTTAACACCACTTAAGATCTTTGGGATTAACTGGAACTACATTCCAGACCTCATAACCTGATGTTTTAGTGTCTAATCTCACAAAAAAGATTTTTAAAAACACAATGAATCTGATGGTCATGTGACCATAAATGTTTGGAAATAGTGTATTTGTATATGACTGCCATGCTGTTGTGTTGTGATTGGCTGTGCTGTGACTTTGAATTTGTTGTGTAAATTGTTTAGTTTAACCCCTTAAACAGCAACAATAGTCGAAGACCACAAATCTGGTTAAATTTAAGGCTATAGGTCTGAAACTAAAAATCACTAAAAACCTGTTGTGAGTTAAAGGGGTTCAAACAACTGCATGACTACAATGACTTGACAATCATGCCTAGGGTAA
Organism: Pseudolaguvia tuberculata; assembly: GCA_026260255.1. Classification (NCBI taxonomy): domain Eukaryota; kingdom Metazoa; phylum Chordata; class Actinopteri; order Siluriformes; family Sisoridae; genus Pseudolaguvia; species Pseudolaguvia tuberculata. Next base: position 3,867,458 of record JAOTRA010000002.1, on the reverse strand, counting down.
ACGTAACATTTATTACACTCATCTAGCATATTTTCAAAAAGAAATGATAAAACTCAGGGTTGGGCTACATTAATCACTGGGACTTATTATAATCTGAGATCATGAAGCAGGAATCTACTACTCGGCATGATTTTATCCATTCAGAATCAATTATTTGAAGCTAAAGCTGTTCAATATGCATCTGATCACTTGTTGGCCTGTAAGTCTATTTTCTCCCATTATCATCTTTATTGAAATACCTAATGGCCAGGTTCTATCAGAACTTGTAATGATTGACTTATTTCTATGTTCCTTAGTGCAGGGTCTGAGGGGTCTACTGCAGAGCAAATTGAAGAGCTGAAAAACAAGCTGCGTGTCGAGCTCAGATCGTTGTGGGTGGAGCAATATGACCAGCTGAAAAAGCAGAAAGAGCAACATGCCTCTGAGGTACCAATCATTTCACATAAAGGATGTAGAAATATCATACAGAGCTACATACATACAGTGTATTGTGAAGGTACTGAATACATATCTGTATTGTTCTACAGCCCACTTGAAGTGCAAAAATGATAAATAATTATAAAGAAACTTAAAACAATTATGGACAGCATACAACAGAACAGTTCATAATCAACATATCAACAAGCAACAAGTCTAACATGGGACTTGAAATTTACTGCAGACGCTCTTGTACAGAGTGACTTACATTTGATCTCTTTTGAACAATGGAGCAATTGGGGGTTAAAGGCTATGCTCAAGGGCACACAGTGGTTGCTTGGTGGAGGTGAAAATCGAGCCCCAGTATCATCCCAACATCTTAGACCACTAAGCCACCACCTCCAGAGTTGATTATTGCAGCCTAACAATATTTCATTGGATTTCAATAATGAATTGTGTATTATGTGTATATGTATAATAAGTGCCAGGGTCTCAGGCAGAGCCTGCCAGGTCAGAGACAATTTCTACTATGCTTGCTTTGCCAGAAACAGATTTGTTAGGTTTTTTCCACAGTGACCAAGCCCCTCTGGAAAGGTGTCTATCTGTGCAGAATATGCACTTGTGTGGAGAGTTAATCCTAAATTACCCATAGAAGTGATTGTTTGGCATTTGGCAGACACTCTTATCCAGAGCGACTTACATTTCTTCTCGTTTTTGTACAAGTGAGCAATTGTGGGCTGAGGGCCTTGTTCAAGGGCCCACAGTGGTTGCTTGGCAGAGGTGGGAACTTTCTGGTATCAGTCCAACACCCTAATCACTAAGCCAGCACTTCCCACACTTGTGTGGTTGTGGTTGTTCGTCTATGGGTGCCAGGGTGTACCTCTTTCACCCAATGTGCAGGTTAAAAGATGAATGAATGAATGAATGAATGAATGAATGAATGAATGAATGAATGAATGAATGAATAGAAAATGATCTGAAATATCATTCCTTCAGCATCATCTTATTGAATAAAATACTAACAGAACATGGCAGGCACCTTTATCCAGATAATTGTATTTATGTACTAATCATTGAGTAGAGAAGAGAAGCAGTAGGCAGTGGTGCTATTCTTTCACTTCCTCCTAGTAAAAAGTAATAAATAATTCTTAAATTTAAGTCACTTTTGCAGATATATCATGGATCCTCCAAAGATATGCCATCATGTAGAGAATGAAACTGATGCATCATGTGGCTTTTTATTACAGCTTTTCAGTTTGTTTCAATATGTGTGATATCCTGATAAATCCCTCTTAGTATTCATTCTAAGGATGTCTCATCTAATTGTAACTGATATGTATGAATCAGGGACATCAAAACTTGGAACTCCTGCAGACAACACCAAAACAACTGCCAAGCATTTCTCTGTGCTTTATAAGTATATCCTCTGGTAACATAACATCTTAACATGAATTATCTATAAAACAACATTCGAGTAATTTCAATTATAAATGTTGACGTCAATCATAGTTCATTTACAGTATAAAGTGGTAGAGGATATATGGGACAGCTGTATGTACAACTTCCTGTGTTTTTTCTGTGTTCTGTGTTAGTGTTTGACCAAACTGCTAGAGATGGCTACAGAGAAACACGCCAATGAACTGAAAGCACTGAACAGGTTTGTTTGTGTTTGTGTGTACCCTCGACCTTTTACAAGAGAGAAAAACACACAAATGAGTGATTTTTGCACGTGGTAAATTGCTTGTGGGGAAGAGCATTAAATCTTTATCTCTGTTCTTTTCCTCTTTTTAGTGACAACAAAGGGGGAAAGAAAAAAGAAGCAAAAAACAGGTACAAAACACAACTAAACACACACACACACACACACACACACACACACATATTTAGAGTTTAATATCATATGTTAGTTTCGGCTCACATAGATAAACCAGGAACCAGCCAAGGACAGTAAGCAAACATGTACACAACACAAGTAGGAACAAACGTGAAGGAAAAACACAGAAACAAAGATTAAGCCAGAGACTGCAACAGAGGGAGGAACCAAAGCAGAAAGGAACAATGATGGAAACAGAAACAGGACAGGGGTATAGGCAGAAGTTGAAACAGCGACTGACCAAAAAGGGAGAGAGACACAAAGATAGACAGGGACTGAGACTGAAACGAAATCAGACTGGAGCAGGGAAGGAACAAAGACCGACATACAGGAACAGAGAAAAGGCAAAGACAGAGTAGAGTAGGGAGGAAAAACCAACAGAAATAGGGACATACCAAAACGTAAAAAAGCAAACAGGCCAAAGAGTGACCAAACAAACAGGATCAGTGGAAAGAACAGAAACAAACTGGAGTATAGCATAAAGATCAAACCAAAACAAAGCACTGTAAGCAGCAGGAACTGGCAGAACAGTTCCTTAAGGTGACAAACACCTTAAGCAGCTATGCGAAAAAATTGTCCACATCGCAGCTAAATCGCGGGTCCGCATCCCACACCGCTGATGACCAGAAGAGTGCTCGCCCTTCTGTGGCCGACACAAACACAGGCATAGGGACACATGAGCGAAAGTCCACAAACGCTCCAAAAAGAAAGTCTAACCCATTTAAACACCGCTGTTAACTGCGCTTACCCCGCTAGATCCATGAGTGGCAGATAATTCTGTAAGGGATTGAAGATAGCCGGATGCATTGTGCAGTAACACGCTTTATTTGCAGGTGCTCTCGCCACAAATACAAGTTCTCACACAAACAAAACCACAAATTCAGCGTCCACAGACTAATCGTCGTAATCATACTTAGACATACCTAAACATAGTCAACATACTTAGACATATTTAGACATAGTAACCATAACTAAACATAGTCAACATACAGAACATTGTTACTGCGACAATGTTAGTGCAACACTTCCTTAAATAGTATGTCATCACCCAGGAGACCAATACGTGGTCAAAATAGGTGGACAAAACCGGCTCATTAGACAGAAGTTTAGGCTGTTTGTTGTTCTTAAAAATGTATATATTACCTAAAGACATTTGACTTTTGATTTGACAAAAAATAGCAAAATATATCTATTTTTTAAATGTCAGATGGCTATCAAAGACATGTGCCATGACATGAGACAATTCCTATTCAGTTATCGTCCCTTTACCACTTATAATCATGTAATAACCTGGTAATATCGTTTAATTATCTTGTAATATTATGTAATAACATGGTAATTTGTTACAGCTTGAAGAAGAGCAAGAGTAAAGAACAGCTGGACAATGCTGATGATACACAGGTAAATAATACTCTTAATGCACTTTGAAAGAGTAAGTAGAATGAATAGATAGAAGAAGAAAAAACAGAGATAAAAAAAATTGTTTGAACAAATGTGGCAAAACAGTAACCATAGCAACTAGTGCTAGCAAACAAGAACATAAATTTGCTCACAAACACATACACACAGAAATCAGGACTTCTAGACTAGAGCAGCTTGCTTGAGCATGTGGGATCTGACTAACGTGCATGCTTACTCATCATTCATTCACTTGTTCTGCAATGGGGGATCATTGTCAAGTTAATTGTATATTACTATAAAAAGTATATGTTGTGTTGATTGTGAAACTAAACAATCAAATGTAGATCAAGTAGTTTTTGATGATGTATTCCTTTTATTTGTCTGACTATGGATCAATATGTTTACATTTTACTTGTTTATAATGACAAAATATAACTTTTTATAAAATAAAAAAACAACATTGCACATAAAACAATGGCACATCTTTGTTTTATACTTTGCATAATATATTAATGAAAAATCTTTAATAAAATTTGAAATTAAATGTCAAGGTCAGTGGTAGATTAAAGGGTTGTACTGCTCATCAGAAGGATGTGAGTTCAATGCGCAGGACCAGTATAAAAAAATCTCTCTACATGAGGCGTATTTACAACAAAAAATACTTTAAAAACGTTCCAGTTTATTCAGTGTGATCACCAAATAAACTTAAAAACTAGACAAGACTTGACTTGACCAAGCTTACCTTGACATGACATGAAACCATAAACATCATAAGTAAATTAAGAAGTAAGCTAAGGCATGAACAACGCACAAAAACTCAAAATATAAACATAATATAGCCATGACATTAAACATAAAACATTAACCAGAAGAGACATAAAACATGAAACAAGAATCCTACACCCAGCTTGCTGGCACCATGCTTCCCAATGCTTGACCCTTTGAGCAAGGGCCCTTAACCCTCAACTGCTTAATTTAGCTTACCTTAGCTCATTTATTGGCTAATTAGAATTTGTAAAAAAAAAAATAAATAATAATAATAATAATAATAATAAAAAAATAAAATAAAATAAAAAAATATTTTTAGAACATGCAAAAATTTATAGGTAAAAAGATATACAAGGATGTTGACAGGAAGTATGTGCATGCATTCATAGAAAATATATATTTTTTAATACAACTAAGCAGTTGGGGGCCCAGCATTTGTAACTTGATGATATAATTATACCCACAATCTTCTGGTAAGCTGTCCAGAACCTTAAGCACTGAGCTATTACAATATTACAGTATTAATTACAATATTCATTACAATTAAATATAATTGTATTATGTGCACTATGTGAAATTTGTAAACATAACTTCTATCATCAGGCTGCATCCAATGATGGAAAAGAATTACAGGAACTGGAGCAGAAACTGAAGAAGAAACAGGTTGAAACTCTGGCTGACATCAGAGCTATTAACAGTCAGGTAATCTCCATTTTCTGCCATCCTCCTTCGGGAGAATAGCTTGACAACAACAAATAATAAATTACAGGTGCTGGTCATATAATTAGAGTATCTGCAAAAAGTTGATTTATTTCACTAATTCCATTTAAGAAGTGAATGTATAATGTATACATTCATTGCACACAGACTGATATATTTCAATTGTGTATTTCTTTTAATTTGATGATTGTAACTTATGAAAAACCCAAATTCAGTGTCTCAGAAAATTAAACAATTACATAAGACCAATACTAAAGTATTAACTAAAAAGTATAAACATGAAAAGTATGAGCATGTACAGCACTAAATTCTTTTGAGGCCTTTTCCCTCAATAACTGCAGTCTGTGGCACTGCTCAGGGTGTTATGTGAGCCCAGATTGCTCTGATAGCTTCTCTGCATTGTTGGGTCTGGCATATCGCATCTTCCTCTTCAAAAAAAGGTCAAGTGAGTTTGCTTCCCAATTACGAACAGGTAAACCATGGTCCTTAAACCAGATACTGGTAGCTTTGGCATTGTGTTCAGGTGCCAAGTCCTGTTGGAAAGTAAAATCTGCTTCTCAGCAAAAGGAAGCATAAAGTTCTCTTAAAATCACTGGAATGCAGCTGCATTGACCTTGGACCTAAGAAGAAACAGTGGACCAACACCAGCAGATGACACGGCACCCCAAACCATCAATGACTGTGGAAACTTTACACTGTATCCCAAGCAATGTGGATTCTGTGCCTGTCCAGACTCTGGGATCCTGATTTCCAAAAGAAGTGCAAAATTTACATTCATCAAAGATCATATCTTAGCAGTTCTTTTTGGTTTCAGCCTGATGCTGTCTATTGTGGCTTGACACAAGGAATACAACAGCATTTCTTGCATACCTCTGTGCATAATGGTTCTTAAAGCAGTGACTCCAGCTGCAGTCCACTGTTTGTGAATCTACCTCATATTTTTGAATGGGTTTTGTTACACAATTCTCTTCAGGGTGCAGTTATACCTATTGCTTTTACACTTTTTTCTACCACAACTTTTCCTTCCCTTTGCATCTCCATGGACTGCCAACTTATCGTGGCGAAGGGGTTTTAGTGCCTGAAGGATCCTAGGAGCTATGTTGTCGGGGGCTTAATGCTCCCAGTAGGGTCTCCCAAGGCAAACAGGTCCTATGGGACAGGCCAGAAAAAGGGCAGTCCAATCTACCCTGTATGAATATATCAAAACAAGTCCAGTGACGTCGCCTGGTATGGCGCAACCGGGGCCCCACCCTGGAGCCAGGTCTGGGGTCGGGGCTTGTATGTGAGCACCTGGCTGCTGGGTCTTACCCAATGGTGTCCGGGCGGGCTTAGCCCGAAGAAGTGACATGGGGCCGACCCTGCAGGAGGGACCGTAAGAGGCTAGTGCATTGTGGTGGCAGTCAAAGACGGGACCCTTGGCAACCCAATCCCTGGACACAGAATTTCGCTCTAGGGAAATGGAATGTCACATCTCTGGGGGGGAAATGTACCAACTGGATATAGTTGGGCTTACTTCCACAGTTACTTCCACAGTTTGGATTTTGGAACCCAACTTCTTGAGAGAGGCTGGACTCTCCACTACTTTGTTGCCCGCCGTGAGAGGAGGCGGTTGGTTTGGGTGTGCTCATAACCTTCTAGCTCAGCCGGCATGTGTTGGAGTTCACCCAAGTGAATGAGAGGGTTGCTTTCCTGCACTTTCGGGTTGGGGACGAGACTCTCACCTACGGGCCAAACTGAAAAAGGAGTCCTATTGAGCCTGCTTGTGAGACGCCTGAAGCAGCTGAGGGTCGGCCTCAAAGAGACTCTGGCAAACTGTTTGATGACTCAGGAGAGGGAAGCAGTGCTCTGCCAACACTGTTTACAGTGGTGGTGGTGATCCTGTGCCTTCAACTGGGGACATTGTTGGGTAGTAGAAGGAATACTTTAAAGATCTCTTCAATAACATCAACACCACCACCACATCTTCCTTTGGAGAAGCAGTGACTGAGGGCTCGGATGTGGACATCCGATCATCATAATACTCAATTTCTATGAGTCCCCCGGAACTGCTCCTTTGTTGAGAACTTACACTGAAATGCCTGACTAAATAAATGGGTCTTTAATCTAGTCTTCAATATTGAGACTGTGCCTTATTCTCGGACAAAAACCGGTAGACTATTCCATAACTTTGGGTCATTATATGAAAACGCTTTGCCTCTGCTGTAACTTCATTCGCATGTGGTACTGACAGACAGCCTGCATCCTTTGAACAAAGTGGGCGTGGCATAACATAGGGCACCACCAGCTCACTAAGGTACTGAGGTGCGAGACTATTTAGCGCTTTATAGGTCAGAAGTAGTATTTAAACATCTATACGGAATCTCACCATGAGCCAATGCAGTGTTGATAGAACAGGTGTGATGTGCTCTTAGTAAGGACTCTTGCTGCTGAGTTCTGAACTAACTGAAGTTTATTTATAAGCTTTACTGGACATCCAGATAGCAGTTCAAGGGGTATGAATACTTTTGTAAGCCACTGTATATATAGATATAAATATATATTTTGTTTAAATAAACTTTTGTCCTTGTATTATAAAACAAAACTTGTTTTAATTTGAATAATTTGATCTATGATATACCAACTGAAAACAACAGAGAGCATGTGTGAGAGTGTGCTTTATCAATTGTTTCATTTATAAGTTCATTTCTTTTATGCTTCATATACATATGTTTTTCTACATTTTCAATTTTGTATTTTTTAGATGAACCAGCAGGCTGTATCAGATCATGCTAAGAAGATGTGGTCTCTACTAGGTGATCTTAAAGAAGCAATAAATGCCTGTGTGGGTCCTCATTTTCCTGAGCATAAAGATAAAACTGAGGACAGCAAACCACAGCAGGACGGCCAATATGGCCAAATTTACCGGGGCTAATGTCTATGTATTTTCCTCTCCACAGCTGTCCCTAGCATTTTTGCCGGTGTAGCTAAAAGGAAAGGGAATTTGCCAATGCTAATAGGTCAAGCCATGTGAAATAAATGTGGTGTGAAATACTTCCATGGCATTTGCATTTATGTCACTGATATAAACTTTGATGACATAAAAACTTTACCAGAACTGTGATTCAGAAATGTTCTGTTTGAAAAGTTGTGTTTATAAGATGTATTGAATAGTTATTACTAATGACATTGCTCTCTTATATTAATTTATTACATCCAGTTATATATATTGTGTACATTAAGACCTATATGCAGAAATATATCCATAGTCATCATTTAGTATATATAGAATACACTTGTTTTATGGCTATTATTTCCACTTATAGAAAAAATAAAGCAGTTTAAAGATCCATCTAGGCTTAAAGAGTGTGCTTCCTTTGTCTCATCTAAAATTAAATAAATGTTACACTATAAACAACTAGAACTACTGTCCTATACATATTTTAATACAACAATGATGAATTACGTCACATTATTATTAAAGGTATTGAAAGACCACATGTAGTATAATGATTCACTTTCTAGTTAGCCACAGTTATAAGTGTGATTCATAAACTTTTACACATTTCTCACAACAAATGGTTCTAACCAATCTGAGTAGTAGACAGTGAGTGCCTGTTGTTTCTGCATTACATTTGTGGAGGCACTCTGTTAGTTCATAACAGTTCAGTCAGAACGCCCTTTCTGAAAACACTCGACACCTACACACTCATCTTTCTGTCTCTGGCATGCAAGCAAACAATTATCTAGCCACTTAAATGAATCATTGTCCAGCATAATATTCACTGAGTTAAAAATTATTAGCTAAAAGCCTGACCATATTCCAATATATGGCTAATCATGGCTAACACAGATAATACAAATAACAAATTTAGCCAAATGTAAATGTAAACGTAAACTTGGTGGTTTTCTTTTGGAAACGATTTGCACCCCTGCTCTAATCTTTTTGCACATCACTCACTTCCCTCTGGGGCATGCCTTCCTGCTGAGAACCACTGTTCTAGTAATAAAAAAGTCAACTGTGTCCTGTCTGAATGACTATTGTTCCCAAGCACTGACCCCAGTTGGTTGTCCCATGCATCAAACCCACGCAAGCGCGGGGAGAACATGCAAACTCCGCACAGAAAGATCCCTGGCCCAGGATTTGAACCCGGGACCTTCTTTTTGTGAGGCAACTGTGCTATCCACTATGCCACCGCGCCGCCCAGTAATTGATCACTTGAGTCAAAAAAAATTACACAAGCCTTTATTAGTAATTACAGAGGTCAAATGGTTCCTGTAGTTCTTCACCAGGTTTGCACACATTGCAGGAGGGATGTTGGCCCACTCCTCCATACAGATCTTCTCTAAATCTGTCAGGTTTTGGGGCTGTTGCTAAGCAACACGAAGTAAGTAGGAGAACTTGCAAAATCACAGGGTGATCAATTACTTATTGTTCTCACTGTATAAACATGACATAGGCATAAAGGTTTTGATCTATTAAAAACAAAACTTTATGCTAAATTTTGTGCAACTGTAACCTCTGAGCCATGTGTATACACATTCTGGAGACAAGTGGATTTAGTGACACAGATGTTGAAAAGGAGAACTAATGTCAGATTTTAGGAATTATTGACACCTCACAAACACTATTATTTCATTCAATTCACATAACATTATTTCATAACATTATTAGTTTAAGTACCTGGGGTCAATAGTGCAAAGTAATGGAGAGTGCGTTAGAGAAATGAACAAAAGAGTTCAGGCAGTGTGGAGCGGGTGAAGAAGAGTGGCAGGAGTGATTTGGGATAGACTAGTTTCTAGGACTGTAGTGAGACCAGCAATGTTGTACGGTTTTAGAGACAGTGTCAAAAAGAAAGGAGGAGGAGCTGGAGGTGGCAGAGTTGAAGATGCTGAGATTTTCATTGTGGGTGACAAGGATGGACAGGATTAGAGATTAGTTTGTTAGATGGACGGCACATGTAGGATGTTTTGGAGACAAGGTGAGAGAGGCTAAGTTGAAATGGTTTGGACATGTGCAGAGGTGGGACATGCAGTATTTTGGTTTGAGAATGCTGAGGGTGGAGGTCCCAGGTAGGAGGAAAAGAGGAAGACCAAAGAGAAGGTTTATGGATGTGGTGAGGGAAGATATGCAGGTA
>JAOTRA010000002.1:3837521-3857065 GCA_026260255.1 Pseudolaguvia tuberculata | reverse complement strand
AGAGTATGCAAAGAAAAGTGTGTGTGTGTGTGTGTGTGTGTGTGTGTGTGTGTGTGTGTGTGTGTGTGTGTGTGTGTGTACATATATATTAATTGTGTTCATTTATAGTAAATAAGTTATGGATGTTTTAATTTAACAAGTAAATAAAATAATTAATAAATAAGTTACTCTAAATCACATTTTTGTTAGAGTGTCTGGTTTCACGATTTGTCTGCTTATCTTGGATCAGGTTTACTTGTTCATTATTATTATTATCATAAGTATATTCAGCTATGACAACTGAGACAGTCTGTTGAGCTGTGATAAGCGACTGAGCACATTCTATCAGGTTCATTGTCAGTGTTTTCCTATGGCGATGGCAACCCTACTCTACACTGTTATCCTCTAGGATTTCATGGTGGAAAGTAACAAATTACATTTACTCACAGTACTGTAATTAAGTAGCTTTTTGTGTACTTCTACCCTTTTAAGTAAATTTAAAAATTGTAATTTTACTTTTAAGTATCATTGAAGTATTGTACATTCAATCATTCAGCTACTTATGTGCTTATTCCCTAATTCGGTGTCATGGGGATTCACTAAAGCCCATCCCAGTGCACATAAGGCGAGAGACAGTGGCACACTCTGGACAAGTTGCCAGCCCATTGCAGGGTACACATAGACAAACAACCACTCACACACACTCACTCCTATGCACAATTTAGAAATCACCAATCACCCGGAGAAATCCAACTCTAGCTTCGCACAGAAAGATCCCCAGGCCCTGTAATAAAATTTAGGACCCTCTTGTTATGAGGTGACCGTGCTAACCACTACACCACTTCGCCACCCTACTCAAAAATTATATCTTAAATTTTAAGAGTTACTTTTTAACTTTTACTTAAGTAACTTTCTAGACCATTTAATATAATTGCACAAGAATATTTTATTACTCTCTATGTGCACCTCTGTCACTACACATATTAATAATATAGCTAAATAATGATCAAGGACTAAGAAGTCCTTTGTCCAGTTTTGTTTGGCATCAAGTCAAAGTTAAAGTCAAAGAAGTTTAGTCATTTTAACCATATATGACCAATCAGTAAAGAGTAAAAGGAGACGTTTCTCCCCGAGTATGGTGCTACATACAGTAAGTACAGACAATAAGAACAGTGCAGACGTGCGACAAGTGCAACACAATTGCAATAGATAAAGACAATACCTCAAAGACAACAACACAAAGACATAGACACTGACTAAAGATCAGGAGTGAGGTAGTTAACAGTTAGTGCAAAGTCATCAAAGTAACGAATACAATTAAAGTGTCTAGTGTCATACAAAAGTGATGGTCATGATGTAAATAAGATTAGTAATGCTAACCACACCTCAAAATTACCTCAAATTATCCAAATACAAAAACCCAATATTTTTAATTTTACTGGCTTACATCTATGACTCATGAGTAATGTGTCTGTGCACGTCCAGAATTGCATGTAGCAGTAAAAATTTGCATATAATTATTATATATAATTGATATATAATTACTGTTATATCTTTGCCCAACTATCTTTGCCCTACCCATTGTTGAGTAGCTGAATTAGGAATGTTTAGTCATATGCTGGAAGGAGGGTGGAGTAGTATCTGACTGTCTGAACACCTGTTTCAGTTAATCAATGTAGGTAGGACAAGGATAGCTAGAATAAAGCAAGAAAATTAAGTTAAAAAAAAAACAAACCTTTCCACCCCTAACAAAAAACTTATGCAACACTTTAAATCACATACATCTGGACTGATATCACTGTGGTCCCTGGAACACTCCCTTAACCACCTCAATTGTACCTAACAGATAAATCTAAGTCGCTCTTAATAAGGGTGTCTGCCAAATGTTGTAAATGTAAATTAATAACTTCATATCTAAGTCACTGGTATGTGTTGTAGAAGTAAGTTAATAATATTGTTACGGAGGAATGCATGTAAGAGATCAAAAACGTACACATATTTAAGGAAGTGCACGGGAGTTAAAACACAAGGACACGAAACAAAACCAGAATGAGGATTAAATCAGATACAGATTCATTTCAAGATCAGAACAAGAACACAAGAACACGACAAACAATAATCTGCACTATAGTAAAAATGACGCTTCCTTAAATATCGCACTGGCACCTAACGTTGAAGGGTGTAGGGTGAATACTATAACAAATATAATAACCTGAATATAAATAACTTACTTAAACTCAATGTTGTAATCCAAATATCCTGATATATGATTATATAAATATCAAGTATCTTGGTGTGATTTCTTGGCATTTAACTTTGTGCAAACATTGGATTCCTTCTGCTAACAAATATTTCTATAATATAAATTAAATATAAATATTTAAAAATATAAAACATGTATCTAATTTAAATATGACAAATGTAATAGATTATGATTCAGAGCAGGTGTATCTCTCAGCACAAATTCACTTGACAAGGAAGTTGTTCTATTTATTAACATTCACCACTGTATGTTTGGAAAGGAAAAGAAGCAACTCTGTGGCTAAGCTATTTATTTAATCTGTGTCTTCTTGCTGACAATTTACGACAGGCAAGGCTATGGTTTGACTTTGTTTTTGTCTTTTTCTGCTAGCCTAGTGGATACTAGTGGCTTTATGCTGTGAATCCTTCCTTCCTTCCTTCTTCTCTTGATCACTTCATGCATTGTCCTCTGAGGAGCTGAATGCTTTGTGTTTCAGAATCAAAATGTTTGTAAATACATTCATGAAAATTTTTGAATTATGAGAAGCTGTTGAAGCTGGTAACTGGCTCAATGGCTAAGTTGTAGGTTGGCTGGCTGGGCAAGAAGTGGGATGTTTGTCTGAGATCTAGCAAGCTGGATGAGCGGTTGATTAGAGCACAACCACTACCTCCACAGAGGCCTCTGGATTTTATGGTTATATATTAATAATAGTATGGTGTACGATCATGGAAAAGATCATGATGTACTGGCTCTTCAAAACCAGCCTTACTTCATGTGTTTACAGGGTTGGACTGAATGAGGATTTCATATGATACACTGCGACTTTAGCAAGATTCCTGTCATCTAAGCTATCATAATAGTGGGGGCCCCACTCCATCATTGGTAGGCTGCCTCTAAGGTGTCAAAATCTTGCTTGGTAAGGAAAGATATAAGTAGACAGTATTCACAGGTGCAAACAATCAGTCTCAATAAAATCAACATTCAATTTAAATCAGACCATTTTCAGCCCAGAATGCTTGTACAACTTGATTCTCAGTGTCCATCACACTCCAAACATAAATCTCAATCAAACAAATTCAAGAAAATGCACAGTTAGCAACAGTGGTTAACTGTTCACAACTTTTTTTCCAACATAATGTATAATGTAAGACTGGGTCCATACCTGCTAAAGGAATTTCATAACTCCCACCCGCATGATCCAGCTCCATGAAACAGGAGTGACAGTACAGTGAAGTTTGGCCCTCAGAAGTAGACCACAGAGGAGCATTCTGTCATGGCCCAAAGCAGTTCTTGTATTTTCTCATTTTGAGTATTCTCTGAGTTAGCGTTGTTATTATTACTAAAGACTCCTTGTTTGCAGGTTCAAATCACACAGCTTCTGTTATCAATAAATCAGTCTTTTAGATTCCACCTTATCTATGTCTTGAGACTGACTCCCCAATGCATTTTGAAAGGAGCACAAGAAATAGTGCTAGTATAGTGATGTGGCCATTCCATTAAACTTATTTTAAGATAAGATAAGATAAGATAAGATAAGATAAGATAAGATAAGATAAGATAAGATAAGATAAGATAAGATAAATTGCCAGGTATGTATGCAGATACTAGGACTTTGTTTTAGTGACAGAGGCTCTCCAGAGAATACAGTAATGTACAATGGTAGTAAAGATAAAAAATCAAAATAAAGACAAGTGCAGTGTGCAAGACTGAAAAACATAATTTAAATGATGAATACAGAGAGTGAGATTAAGGTACAGTAGTGTTATATGATTGCTGTGAGTTTTTTATTCATGATTTGGATCGCCTGAGGGAAGAAACTGTTCTTCCCTGGTGGTTCTGGTGTTCAATGTTCTATATAGTCGACCAGATGGTAACAGAGAAGGGTCCAGAGAGATTTTGCCATCTCTTTTCCTTACTCTGAATAAATAAAGTTCTTGAAGGCTGGGGTTGTAGCGGTGATACGCTCAGCAGTCCAGATGATCCTGTGTAATCTTCTTATTTAAAGTTTTGATTTAGTAGCTGAGCTGAACCAGACGGTTATGGAGGTGCAAATGACAGATTCAATAATTGCTTTGTAAAACTGTTTCAGCAACTCCTGTGGCAGGTTGAACTTCCTCAGCTGTCGTAGAAAGTGCAACCTCTACTGGGCCTTTTTTATATTAGAGTCGATGTGAGAGTCTCACTTCAAGTCCTGAGAGAGAGTGGTGCCCAGGAACTTGAACTTCTCCACTATTGACACAGTGCTGTCTATGATGGTGAGAGGGGCGAGGGCAGGGGCATTCCTCCTGAAACCCATGATATTGCTACTGTTTTGAGCATGTTTAGCTGCAGGCTGTTAAGACTGCACCAGATAGCCAGCTCTTTAACTTCTAGTCTATAAGCAGATTCATCATTGTCCTGGATGAGGGCAATGACTGTGGTGTCTGCAAACTGCAGGAGTTTGATAGAGCGATCTTTAGATGCGCATTCGTTGCTGTACAGAGAGAATAGTAATGGGGAGAGGACCCAACTCTCGGGGGCACCGGTGCTGATACAGAAACTTTCCTAGTCTCACTAGCTGCTTCGTGTCTGTGAAGAAGCTGTTAATCCACTGACAGACACGAAGAGCTGAGTTAAATTTAAATGATTTCATATCATAATCCTAATAACATTATCCTATTTATCACTATCTGTTTCAATAGGCAAGGCGGTGCGGTCCCTGGGTTTTATTCTCGGGCGGGGATATTTCTGTGCAGAGTTTGCATGTTTTCCCTGCACTTGCGTGGGTTTCCTCTGGGTACTCTATCAAAAATCATGTACATTAGGTTGATTGGTGAGTCAAAATTGCCCATAGAAGTGAATGTGTGTGTGTATGTGAGTGGTGGTTTATACTTCTCTGAACCAAAAGCTCATATATATCTTATATACCAGGGGTGTCAAAGAAAAATAGCACAGAGGGCCAAAAATCCTAATTTGCTGCAAGCCCAGGGCTGGACTGATTTAATGTTTATTAAAACATATTGAAATGATTGCACAGCCTATGAACCAAGATTTTTTTATGGCTATCAGAAAGGGAAAAACATTTTCAACAGGCAATTAGCAAAAAAGTAAACATTTTCAATGAAATTGTAGCATTATAAAGTGCATTATTGTGCTGCTAGATGTCCCGACCAATCACTAATAATAAATAAATCAAAGTTGTTTTCTGGGGCGGCGCCTCACAACAAGAAGGTCCTGGGTTCAAATCCCGGGCTGGGATCTTTCTGTGCGGAGTTTGCATGTTTTCCCTGCGCTTGCGTGGGTTTCCTCCCACAGTCCAAAAAACGTGCAGATTAGGTGGGTTGGTGATTCTAAATTGTTCATAGGAGTGAATGTGTGTGTGAATGGTTGTTTGCCTATGTCCATGCGATGGACTGGCGTACCCCTACCTGTTGCCAAAACACGCTTGTGAGTGAAAACAACGCACTGGCGAGTAAACTGAAAGTAAAAACCAAACGGTTGATAAACTCAGCCAGACAAACATATGGATCAACGCATTAAAAGCAAACTAACAATAATCCGCGCTGTTATTAAAATAGCGCCTCCTTATATAGCGCATCATTGCCCGGATGTTAGATCGCATCTCCAATCAGAGGGCTATGTTGGCTTCTGACGTTAAAGGGATAGTGCATGTATCGTAACAGTGGGCTACCGTTTTGTGGGGAATGTAGTGTTGGCGCCTACAAAACACCAACAGGCGGCGCCGGCCAGCGGGCCAGTTTCAGTAGTATTTATCATCCAAATACAATAAATAGAAATATCATATAGTACAATATCATTCCGTGGGCCAGAGATAATTCATTTGAGGGCTTTGACATTGGCATATGTGTTATGTATAAACCTGATTTAAAAAAAGCTGGGACATAATGTGAATAAAAACAGAATCCAATGAAGTGGAACTTTCAAATTTCAGTATTTTAATCAGAATAAAATATAGATCAAATGTTGCAAGTCCGACATTTTGAATTGTCATGCCAAATATTGGCCAAATATTGTCTCTCAGAAGTCAAGATAGGCAGAGGATCACCAAATCGTCCAATGTTGCGTTGAAAATATCAGAAAGGAGTTTCTCAGAGAAAATTTGTAAAGAGTTTGAAGTTATCATCATCTACATTGCAAAATATCATCCAAAGATTTAGAGAATCTGGAACAATCTCTGTGCGTAAGGGTCAAGACCGGAAGATCATACTGAATGCCCATGATCTTTGGGCCCTTAGACGGCACTGCATCACATACAGGAATGCTACTTTAATGGAAAGTCACTACATGGGCTCAGTGAACACAATCCACAGTTCCAATCGCCGTTGCCGGAAAAAGCTGTCAAAAAATAAGCCATATCTAGGCATGATTCAGATGTGCAGGCGTTTTCTCTGGGCCAAGGCTCATTTAAATAGACTGTGGCAAAGTGGAAAACTCTTCTGTGGACCTAACTTACAGTTATTAGCGCTCAGTTCAGAAGTCTGCATTTCTGATGGAACGGGGTTGCATGAGTGTGTGTGGTATGGGCAGCTTACACATCTGGAAAGGCACCATCAATGCTGAACGGTATTGAATACCAAGTTCCAGAACAACATACGCTTCCATCCAGACATCGTCAGACAATCCTTCAAGGAAGACCTTGCACTTTACAACATGACAATGCCAGACCACATACTGCATCAATGGCTGCGTAGGAGAAGGGTTCAGGTACTGAAATGACCACCATAAACTTTAGCAACTTGTCTCCTCAGTCCCCAGACGTTTGCAGACTGTTATAAAAAGAAGAGGGGATTCCACACAGTGGTTCTCTGGCAGACAGCTTGCAAATGCTTTAAATAGACAGCTAAACTTTTATATATAGATTAAAATCATGTTATTTATTATCTTGTTTATTTATGCTGGTTTTGGACATAAGTGACTCATATTTTTGATGTATTTAAATTAACGGTTTATGATTTCATGGCAAACATACAGTGTAAGGGGTTTAGCATGAATGGTTTTGACTCAAATTTAATTTTCATCATAGAAGAACTCACAGGGCAACAAATTTATTTTTCCGGTAAATTATTACTCCTTTAAAAACAGTGTTGCCAGATCTGAGAGACTGAGATTCTGAATGGATGCTATAACAGCACTTGGACTTAAATGGCAGTTGCCTTAGCAACGTGGGGCAGGCGCACAGTGTGAGGGACGTATAAAACAGCTAACAGTCCCTGACTGAGACATAGAAACTCTGAAGCCAACTGAGACAGAGCTGAGCTACACATATTTACACACACTTATGCTTCAGCACCTGTGACATTTCTTTCAGAGAAGAGGCGTCCCACCATGCTGAGACCAAAGGACCTGTGCCAGGGCTCGGGCTGCAAAACCTTTTTGGAGGCCATGAACAGTGGCAAGGTTCACCTTGCCCGCTTTGTGCTTGATGCGCTGGACTGTCGTATTATTAACTCAAAAAACGAGAGCAGCCGTACGCCGCTTATGTGTGCCGTGTGTCTGCAGGAGCACAACACCAGGTCAAAATTCACACAGCTGCTCCTGGAGAAAGGTGCTGATGTGAACAGCCGGGATGAGAACGGTCGCACCGCCCTTAGTTTAGCCTGTGAGCTTGGCCACTTAGATGCTGTCAAGCTTCTGGTGCAGTTTAACGCCAACCCTGAGCTCACAGACACATGGGGCAATAGCGCCTTGACATATTCTGCCTATGGAGGACACAGCCATGTCTTGGATTTTCTTATTCGGGCTTTCAAGAGGCTTGGATTGAGGCTGGACCACGCTAATCATGCAGGTCACACTGCCCTCCAGGTAGCCGAATTTTTGGGACATGCTCATTGTATTCAGGTGCTTACCATTGCAGGAAGGAAGGGGGTAAGCAGCATTGAGCAAACTCACGAAATCAAAGATGGATCACAAGAAGCTGTTTCTTGGCCTAATCGGCTCCCAAAGCAAATTCTGGAAAAATTCTCGAAGCAAGTTCACAGCAAGAATGAGGAGGCACTGCCATCACTGTTTCAGAAGCAGATGTGGGTCAATGATGGCAAAGAATCAAGGAGAAGACACAGTCAACAGCACTCTCCTGAAAGAACCAAATCTAATGGCTACCAAAATTTCACCAGATTCTCGGGGAGACGTTTTACTGAGAATGAGCAACATGTCCTGTTCAGCACTAAACAGTTTCAAAACATTAAAGAACCTGGTTTTATGAGAAAAAACAACTTTGTATCAGAGCTCTGCCAGAAAGTGGAACACCGCCAGGTAAGAGAAAATCCTACACAGTGGGGAAAAGCAAAGTCATTCAACCTGGAGCTACAGATGGAGCGAAAACAGTCGTACCAAGGTGACGCACGTGACGTCCCACGGGCTGTAAGCCAATTAAAAAGAGCGTCTTTACCAGAGGAAAAAACCCTTATCCCCAAATTTTACTGCCATGGCAACACTTCCGCGAAGAGAAGCGGCGTGGACGGAACAGCTGCACAACACATGAACGGAGTCGCGCGTGTTTCTGCTGAACAGAAAAACAGCGACAAATCGGAAAAGAAAAAAGGCTCCATTAAGCGCGGCAGCGTGATCAAGAGTGGAAGACCGGATAAACTGTTAATCCTTCGGGATGCGGTGACACGGGATCAGGGATCAAGGATCAGAATCTGTCAGCCTGTTTTTAACGGCATCGGCCGCAGGTTAATGCGACGCTTCACGGCTCCTGAGTTCATGGGTCTGGTTCGAGATTGTCAATCCAGCGTGACGTTAAATAAAGGCAAGATCGCTCGATCGGAAACATTTCCCCTTTCGAACTCACACCAATGTGTTCATAGCCAGCACAGTGTCCATAGCATTAGTGCAGTCCGATGCGAGTTTGAAGGTAGCCCAAATGTCATTCGATCTTAAATCCATGTTTATTCCTTATAATACTCTATTAAACATCTAAGAATAAAGCAATTTGAATGTTCTTAGTTGTTTAATAAGGATATTTATCTCAACACATATTTAATTTCTGTCAAGCTTTGTTTTTCTATAACACTGACAATAAACAGAGATGCTTAAACTGCAATTTAATATTTACATAAAATGAAAGTTATACCTAAATATTTATATGTTTATAATTAAGTCTGTTTAAGCCAGGAAGATTTCCAGGTTTTTGATACAATTGTCATTTTACTCTGCATTATAAACAAGTTATATGTTCTCTAATCATTAGAAACTTGTTGATACTCATGTCTCATGCATAACAGGTTTGTGTAAAGTCTATGCACACAACAATACTGTAGAATATATTCAATGTACAAAGAAAAGTTATGTATAAGTGAAATAAATTAAATGCATATTATGGATGTCAGTTATTTATATTATTTAAATAAAATATGAAAAATTGCACCATCCCTAAATATTCAATAAGCATTCTTTATTTATTTATAAAAAAAATTATATTTGATTTAATTTCATTCATCACCAACAACTGACATATAAATAAAAAAACATAATGACATTAAGAGATGGTGTACACAGTGCACAGCTGGTGGGGAAAAACATTCAACATGTACCATCCAGTGTGATTCACTTCTAACACACACACACACACACACACACACACACACACACACACACACACACACACACACACACACACACTGTAAACAAACACACTAAAGCCAGATGATTTATTTCATATAGAATTTTTTACATTGTTATAATTATCAGACTGTAAATACAGCATTGATCTTCTTTGATTGTATCTACATATTTCTTTTTGAGTAAAAAAATACATGTGAAGCATGTAGAGAAGCAATATTTACAGTGTATACATCTACCAAATGATTCACTATCTGAAAGGCAGATGGTTTAGTCAATTGAAAAAAGAGAAATCAGTAGGATATACAATGGATTCCAATGACTCATTAACAGTCATCAGTGCACAAGCTGAACAACAGTCAATGACTGGTTCTATGCTTGCTCGGTTTTCATTTATTTTTATCTTTAATTTGGCCTACTTGCATGCAAATCATTGACAAGGTGCATTTGTCTTTCTTCTGTGCTAAAAATACTTAAAAAATTGGCTATCAAGCATCATAATAACATGAAATATGTCAAATGAGTACCTCATTTGAGTAGCACAAAAGTCCTTAGGACAAAAATAACTGTCTCTCAACTACAGCGCAATGCATTAACACTTCATCTACATTAGTAGATCTTGCTTGCATAAGGATACCAAGTGCTTGTTTTACGAGTCAGTTGAAGCTGCATGGAGCAGCTGACGTCTAATCTCCAGAGAATGTCTCTAAGAGAATTCAACAGCGTGACATGCGTTTACGATACTGCTCAACAAGAGGCACAAGGCAATGTGAGGAGCTGCTCTGTAGGAGAAATGGGTGCTCAAGGAGGTCTGTGGCACTTGCACGCTCCACCGGTTCTCGTGTTAGCATGCGGTCCAGAAAGTCTTTCAACATTGGAGACACCTACCACGGGAAGAGTCATGAGCATGGTGCGTAACAGACAAGGCTGTTGACGCTAATAAGTTGTTCTAACTATTGCTACACAAGTTAAACGAGGATACCTGCTGAACGTTCCGGATTGTAGGTGGTGGCTCATCTCTCAGGCGCTTCATTGCCACCACTGGTGTTTCGCTGAAGTAAGGTGGCTCTCCGTCCACCATCTCCACAACCATTATGCCCATAGACCACACATCCACCTGTAATCCAAGTTCACATCACAGTAGTTTAAACAAAGCCTTGAATTCCATGTCAAACACAGCAAATATTTATAGATATCCATAAATTTTTTGTAGCAGTACTTGGACATGGTACAAGTATGTTACAGGATGCCAACACATCACCAAACACAATCACACACTATTGACAAGAAACCGACTGATATTGATTCTTCTAAGCAATCACAATAGATTTTATGCATTTTTACACAATAATAACGATAGTCAACTTCTTGTTGACTAAACCAAAAATAATATATAAAATTAATGAAAATCTTCTACTATAGCGTGGTTTAGCATTCCAAGTTGAGATGAACTGAAAAAAAAATTGTGGGTCAATACCCAATCAGGCCACCAGTGGGCAACCCTTTTAGATGCGTTTGAAATCACAGAGATCCAACATTAATCAAGATCTTGCTAGGTACACTTGAAAGTTACAAGTTAGTGTGTTGAAGCAACGCTGGACACCCTGGACTGAGGACAGAGATTGCCCACTCCCTCTATATCCTTAGTATGAAGAAAGCAGAGTATAAAAAGTTCCTATTACTTATGCACGGATGTTGAAGTACCCAAATGATAGACACTTTAATATCTCATGAGTCGATGAGCGATACAATTGAATGTAATACAATTTTATTTTTATAGTGCTTTTTATGATTGTCATTGTCTAAAATCAGCTTTACACATTCATTCATCTTATTCATCTTATTCCCTAATTAAGGGTCACAGGGATCTGCTAGCGCCTCCCAGCACACATGGGAGAGAGGCGGTGGTACACTCTAGATGAGTCGCCAGTCCATCTCAGGGCAACACATAGACACATTCACTATGGACAATTTAGAATCACCAATCTGCATGTTTTTGGACAGTGGGAGGAAACTGGAGTACCCGGGGTAAACCCACGCAAGCGCGGGGAGAACATGCAAAAAAGAAAGATCCCCGACCTGGGAATTAAACCCGGGACCTTCTTGTTGTGAGGCGACCGTGCTATCCAGTACGCCACTGCGCCGCCCCAGCTTTACACACTCAAAGATAATTTTGAAATATGTATAAAATAGAAAACAGTTTGACCCTGATTAGCAAGCCGAGAGTGACAGTGGCAAAGAAACACTGTAGGCACAAGTCCACAGAAAACAGCTGGAGCATCTTCATGGCAGAGTGCAAGCATCCCCAGTCACCATTGCGATTTGTCATGTTCAATGACAGAGAAAAGCAGGGATTCAAATGTGGTTAAATTGCACCTGGTTCACATAAAAAAACAGTTCTACATTTTTTTTGTTTCACTTTCAGCATTTGCATCTACTTCTATTTGAAACAAAATCTCAGCTTTATGGTTAAGGTGTTGTACTGATAGCAGAAAGACCAGGGTTCGATTCCCAGGTCCACCAAGCAACTATTGTGGGCCCTTGAGCAAGGCCTTTAAACCCCCTTCATTGCTCAGTGTGCTTTAAATGTAAATGCAAGATCTCACTCTTTGCTTGAGATGCAGTAGACAATTTTAACAGCATCCACAAGATGGTGCCATATATTGTTGGATCTGATATTACAAAACAAATATCTGATATATAATTTTATGTATAGTGTGACATGTACATCTGTCTGTAAACCCACATCTTCAGAAGGAACAAAACAGTAAATGTGTATATTCATTCATTCATTCATTCATTCATGCATTCATTCATTCATTCATTCTTAACCTGCTTAATACCTAATTCGGCATCAAAACGTATATAGGGAAAAAGGCTGGAGTACACCATTGATAGGTGGCCATTCCGTCACAGGGTCACGCATAGATAAACAACCAAACTCTCTCACTCCTAGTACCCAGGAGAACGTGCAAGCTCCACACATAAAAAAATGAATCGAACCCGGGACTTTCTTGCTGTAAGGAGATTGTGCTAACCAGTACGCTACTGCGCTGCCCTTAAATGTGTATATGTTTACATCATGGTAATTTAACTGCTGCAGCAGGATATGTAGTTATACTTCACCTCTGTGCCATATGGTGACTTTGAAATAACTTCAGGAGCCATCCAATAAGGAGTCCCCACCAGAGATTTCCTTTTAGGAATATCTTTGCTGATCTGAGCACAAAAGCCAAAGTCTGATAGTTTAATCTGAAAAAGTCCAACATTGTATGTGTCAAAAACACTTTAATCCATTAAGAATTCAAAGTACAAAATCAACAATGTATTAAAGGAGAAGGGAATAGGGAGACAGTATGGTGGCTGTTACCCTTCCATCTAAAGACAGCAGAATAGAGTCACTTTTAATGTCACGGTGAATCACTCCTTGTGAGTGGAGATAAGACAGGGCCTGTAGGACAGCCTCACACACAGTAGCAATCTGCTCTTCACTCAACCTGTACAAATGCACAGCAAATTTAAAAAAATCAATTGTGTATCATATTTTAGATTCTATGTTGTACACAAATGGACCATAAGAGCACTAAAATGACAAAACATTTCGGCCTAGATAAACAAGCTGTTGTTAATTACAACATTCATTCATTCATTCATTCATTCATTCATATTCTTATGCACTTATTCCTTAATTCATGGTCAAGGGGGTTTTCTGGAGCCTATGCCAGCACAAATAGGGTGAGATGGATGGGTACACCCTGGACAGGTTGCCAGTTCATTGCAGGGCACACATAAATAAACAAACACACATGCACATTCTCTCCTATGGGCAATTCAGAATCAATCAACATAATGTACATGTTTTTGGTCTGTGTGAGGAAACCGGATAAACCCATGCAAGCTCAGGAGAACCTCTTGTCTCGGAAACAAACCCTCTACCTTAGAAAGGCATCCTAATTTTGTACAATTTAACATTGTGGTGGCGTGATGGCATAGTGGTTTGCACAGTCGCCTCAAAACAAGAAATTCCTGGATTTGATTCCCTGGCAAGAGCTATTTTTGTGCTGTGTTTAAATGTTCGCCACGTGCTTGCGTGGGTTTTCTCTGGGTACTCCGGTTTCCTCCCAGAGCCCAAAAACATGTACATCAGGTTGATTGATGATTCTTTATTGCCCATAAGAGTAAACATATGTGTGAGTGGTTGTTGGTCTCGTCTCGTGTTTTGGTAGCCCTTCCTGTTGGATTTTTGTCTCGCGTTTTTTGTATTTTTATTCGGGTGTTTTTCCCATTTTTATCGCCACTCGCTGGTTTGTGCACCTGTTTGTGCACCCGTTTTTTGCACCCATTTTTGCGCTCTGTGTCTTTTGCGCTTCTTTGCACTCGTCAGTGTTTTTTGTCTATACTTTTCCTGATTAAAGTCCCCTTCTCCAACCATCTGCATCTGGGTTTTCTGTCTCTGTATGCCCCGATCCTGACAGCAATACTATTACTAAAGCAGAACATTTTCAGTACTCTTTTTAGAGACAAACAGAGAGGGGGAGAGAGAGGGCAAGAGAAAGAGAGAGCGAGAAAGATAGAGAGACCTATAATGACTTACCTAGTTTCAGACACTATGTTAGTTAGAGCTCCTCCTTGGAGATACTCCATAATAACCCAGAGCTCTTCCTCCACCAGCGCACTCTTAAACATCTCCACCACATTCCTGTGCTGATAGTCACGCATGATCACTACCTATATATGCGAACACATTTATTATTTTGGATAGAAAGATTATATGTAAATTAATTTAACTCACATGGTGCATTAGGAATAACTATAATTTTTGTATTAATCAGACACATAAAATCAGACATATAAAACATTAACAATATATTTGATAGCGTGTATCTAAAATATTTACGCAGTTTTTCTCACAACTAAGCTATTCTTATCTTATAATACAGAAACAGACACCGGCTATAACATGATGTTGTAGTAATAAGGTCAGATGTAAATGTTTCTGAGCACACTTTAAAGAATGTGATATCTGTCTGCACTAACAGAACTGCATCACTACACAAGGACAATTGGGTTCCCATAAAAAGGAGACCAACTTGGTGAAGTAAAGTTTTCCGTTGTTCATCATGGACACAGTATCTGAACTACATCTTGATTATTATGCCAGAACATACTTTAATATTTATCGATCAATTCGTACATTGTCTGTACCCGCTTATTCCGATCTGCTGAAGAGTCAACTGTCACTGGGAAAGTTCACCACACCCTGGACAGTCCAACCACACACTCTGGGATACACTTATTTTTGCAAGGTGAACTGTTTGTGTAGTGTTAAGAGCAGGAAAGACATGAGATATTTTTTGGATCTTCTATAGGTAAGTGCTTAAACACATATATATGTATTAATATTTTTTATCAAGAATACCAAACCTCATTAAAGAGCAGTTCCCGTCTCTGCTGCCTCCTCAGGTCCATCATCTTTACAGCTACTAGACGACCACTGTGCCTTTCTCGTGCAATACACACCACTCCAGTAGAGCCTTCACCAATCTTAACAAAGTTCTCCAGGTAGGAACGTGGGTCACCCTTGTCGACTACCATCTGAAGAGCTGCCTTAAACTGCTCATGCGTAACTTTGGGTGGGTCAGGTGGAGGCCGTGGGGAAGGATGCTGTTGGGGTCTGAAGGCTGGAGAACAAGTTCCAGCTGGACTAGTGGCCAAAGAGCCAGTGGGTGATGGTCGAGGCTGGGATGGACTGTCTTGTCTGGGATAAAGTCCTGGATTTGGGCATCCTGAGTGCCTCAGGAAGGTATCTGGTCCTGAGGGCCGAAAACTAATGTTGGGAGAAAGTCCGATTGTGTAGCTGGATGATGAGCGCACGGTCCTCTGAGGCCTTGTGCTGCCCACCAGTGGACTGCTAGCTCCACTGTGGAAGACGCCCCCCTGTGGTCTTAGAAGAGTATCTGCATGTAACTTTGGGAATGAAAAAAACATACACTTTTCACTGATATTCACTAATGTCTTAGGGTTTAAGCGTTTAATGCTGATTAAAATCTGTCATATTTACACTTTAGAACTGCTTTTCCTGCATTTTCTGGTGTGTGCCATATTTAATTGAAGCATTAACACTTTCATAAACAACATCACCATAGTAAGATTGTAGCTCTAAGTGTTGTACACCACTTTTTATCACCCTGAAAAATCATCAGAATTCATCGATTAAGCTTCACAGATTGGGATTTGTGTGTCAGTATCCTTAATCTTCAGAGACATCAATAAAGCACTGCAGGTTGAAATGAAAGTTTATGATGAGTCTAAGAACAAATCTAAACTGTGGCTTATAGTCACATTATGGGTTTGAATGATCAAAATCTTTTAAGCAATAAGCAGGTATATGGCTAATTACAACAATAACCTTATACATAAATACAAAGCAATTTCTGTTAATACTAGCACTACTACTAGTTCAGATTCAATACCGTTTATATGTAACATTTAATCTAATGTATTTCTCGTGTTTTAATAAATTATAGCCATTACTTTTTTACCTTTTCTTTGCTTAGTTGGAGCTGCACATTATTCTATTTTATTAAAAAGGGGTTTTAACAGTTCCAAAGTGTGGGTTAGATAGACAAAAACCTCAAATACTGTGTTTATGCATTTAACTACAGCTTAATCTCTTTGAAAGTAAGGGAGGGATAAAGGGGTCTGCGTGGTTTTTCTCCGGGTTTCCTCACACAATACAAACATGTACATTTGGTAGATTGGTAATTTTAAATTGCCCTTAAGAGAAAGTGAGTGTGTATGGTTGTTCTTCAATGTTTGGCCCTGCAATGGACTGGCAACCTGTTCAGGGTATACATCTGCTTTTCACCCTATGTGCATTTCGATATTTCTCATAGTAAATTTGGTTATACTACATTTGCCTGTTGTATGATATGGTCACATGAGATATGATGCCACATCAGCGTGAATTGAAAGTTGGATAATGTTTCACTTGAAGAATGTTAACTGAGTACAATTAAACTACAAGGAGCAATTTTTTTTCTTTAAGCACTTAAAAAAGTGCTGCAGCACTGTTTTCCACGAGTCATTTTTCCTGTAGCCAAATGGAATATTAAAATAACTCTTATGCATACAACAAAATCCATGCAGGAGTAGTAGCTCATCCAGGAACGTATTACATACTGTCATTAGCAGGAGTCACTCATACTACATGTTTCATATTTTCAGTTTTGTTCAGTTGTATATAGCAATATATATATGTGCGTGTGTGTGTGTGTGTGTGTGTGTGTGTGTGTGTCCTCCTGAACTAAAATGTTATTTAAATTTAAAATTTTTTATACATTAATTTACCATCTTGTAAAACATTGTTTTTTATTTGATGTAATATATAAATGTCATAACATCATTATGAGGCTTAAAACAGAAGTTAATGTATTTTTTTCACGTTTTCTTCAAACCTTAAAAGTCCATTTACCACATTACGTTATATTTACAGCATTTGGCAGACGCTTTTATTTAGAGAAACAATTCAACTCTTTTCTACAACTGAGTAACTAGGAGTGAAGTGCCTTGCTCAAGGCCCCACAGTGGTTGCTTGGTGGAGCTGCTCCCCATTACAGTACAGTGGGTACTTCAGGGCATGAAAATGTTATGTACAGACAACATATGTTGTTCGTCTCAAGGGCATGCAAATGAAACAAGGTTTATTTTTAAAAAGTTGCTCACCTTCAGGTCATAAGAAGAATAAGGTCTTCTAGGGCTGTTCTGTGGATGAACCAGCAGCCTTTCAGCAGTCTTTGTATTTGCATTGAACCCTCCAGTCTCACCTAGTCCTTGCTGTGTGGGTACAGTTGGACTATAAAAAAAGGTTATAGGCCTTGGGTTGTGAGACAGTACTATAGGAAACTCCCTTCTCATCATCAATCCTTCATTAGGGCTACCCACATCTCCACCCACATACACTGGCCTTGGTGGCACCGGGATTGGTGGTGGTGGTGGAATGGGTAAAAATGGCGGCGGAGGAGGACGTTCCTCCAGTGAGTTCACGTTGACCTCATAAGTAGATTTAGCTCTAGGCAGGATGCCATTAGGTTCCAAAGTGATGCTCTTCTTCATACCCATAAATGGGGTCGCACTTTCACTGTGGATGTTCCATAGTTGGTCTCTCCAGCGATTCTGGGAATCTGGATCAAGCTCACTGCACTCCAGGTCCTCATACTGATAGCCATCACCCTCCATTACCTCGCCAAGGCGACCCAGAGACTGGGCTCTCTTGCGAGTTGATGGACTGCTCTTGCGCAAAGAGTTGGAGCTAGTCACGGACAGACGGCTCATGTCCGAGAGCATGGCTGAGATGTAGTCTCCATGGCCCACGATGGTCCCACGTACAATGGTCTGGGATAAAGTGAGAAACGTTTTGCAGCAGTTAGAACTAGGGTTTAAGCTTACTTAAAGCAAGGCTATTTTTAAATACAGTGTATACACTTAAAGCTTGATTTCTTGGTTAAATAATGTTTCAACATTTCTTACAGCAAAAACATAATAAAAGTACACTAGTACAATAATACAATCTACTATTTTTTTTGCACCTTATGCGTTTCTCAAAGCTCATGTGGACCTTGATTTCAGAGCCAGCTGGCAAGGGATTTTGGCCACAAAGGACATTTTAACTCAGTTGCCATGTGCT
The DNA here is from genome assembly GCA_026260255.1 of Pseudolaguvia tuberculata. Taxonomy (NCBI): domain Eukaryota; kingdom Metazoa; phylum Chordata; class Actinopteri; order Siluriformes; family Sisoridae; genus Pseudolaguvia; species Pseudolaguvia tuberculata. The sequence goes on along the minus strand of JAOTRA010000002.1, from coordinate 3,838,595 downwards.
TTAGTCACCTTGTCCTTGATTAAAGATATAAATATACCCTCAAAAGTCACTACTCATGGCACTAATGCAGCTCAAAAAAAATTCTATTTCTGTCAGAAAAAAGCCTAGCAGTCTGTTATTCAAACTAGACTACTGAAATAAATCAGGTAAGGGTGAGAGAAGAAATGCCAAAATGATAGAATAATATTTATTCTTTCAGTTGTTTTAAAACAGCTTTTTTTCTTCTTTCATGTTGTCTCATGACATTTGCTGTATTACTGAAAAAGAATTATTACACTAAGTGGAAGTTTGCCATGGTCAAACTCACTAAGTGGGAATTTGCCATGGTCTTCTATACTCGCTTCTATTCCCTAAATCTGGGTCACAGGGTCTACTGGAGCCTGTATGTCGGAAAGGTTGAAATGGCCCTGAAACTCATCTGGGTATTATATAACATAGACTTTTATTAATTGCCAGCATGGGGTAATAAATCTTTGGTATTCAATCAGTCTGAGTACATAGCGGAATAGCAAATGCAAAACCATTAACAGATAAGAAGACAGAATTAGTTTTGTCTACAGCTTCATAAATCAGCAAGAATAAAATAGACAAAAAATAGCTAAAGAGTGCTTTAAAAATTCATGTGACATACTACTTTTGAAATCTGTTGTGTTTCGTTAAATGTTTGCTTTTATCATGATACCAGCCTTCTTTGGTTTCAGTTCCACTGGTGTTATTCTGGATGGATCCACCATGGGTTTAGGTCTTCGCAGGTTCTCTATAAGACTCTGCCATTGTGTTGGTAGACCCACAAAGATCCCAAGCTTTGCATCGTATGAGGTATGAACTCTGTGTTCAAAATTCTTTGGTGCAGAAATTTCTGGCCTCTTCTTCTTCTTTTTGCGGAACATTGTTCTTCTTAGATTGGCAATCTGTCCAAGAAAGATGGCTTTGTGTAAAAAATATGGTAAACACTACAATAACTATACAGTAAATGTATCAATTCACAATGTAATTATTATAGATACACACACACACACACACACACACACACACACACACACACACACACACACACACACACACACACACACA
>JAOTRA010000002.1:3824032-3835120 GCA_026260255.1 Pseudolaguvia tuberculata | reverse complement strand
GGATGGATGGATGGATGGATGGATGGATGGATGGACTGGGGGATGGATGGACGGACTAGGGGATGGATGGATGGACTGGATGGATGGATGGATGGACTGGAGAATGGATGGATGGATGGATGGATGGACTGGGGAATGGATGGATGGATGGATGGATGGATGGACTGGGGGATGGATGGATGGATGAATGGACTGGGGAATGGATGGATGGATGGACTGGGGAATGGATGGATGGATGGACTGGGGAATGGATGGATGGACTGGGGGATGGATGGATGGATGGATGGACTGTGGGATGGATGGATGGATGGATGGATGGATAGACTGGGAATGGATGGACTGGGGAATGGATGGATGGATGGATGTATGGATGGACTGGGGAATGGATGGATGGACTGGGGAATGGATGGATGGATGGATAGATGGACTGGGGAATGGATGGATGGATGAATGGATGGATTGGGGAATGGATGGATTGGGGGATGGATGGATGGACTGGGGGATGGATGGATGGATGGATGGATGGATGGATGGATGGATGGATGGATGGACTGGGGGATAGATGGATGGATGGATGGATGGATGGATGGATGGATGGATGGATGGATGGATGGATGGATGGATGGACTGGGGGGATGGGTGGATGGACTGGGGGATGGATGGATGGACTGGGGAATGGATGGATTGATGGATTGATGGATGGATGGACTGGGGGATGGATGGATGGATGGATGGATGGACTGGGGAATGGATTGTGGAATTGATGGATAAATGGATTTAAAGTAATTTAATTTAAACTACCTGTTGTTTTTTTCCTTTCAACCAGAGCCATTTAACAGAGCTAAGCAGAACGTGCGAGCCACAAAAGGTAATTTGCTCTGATTGTCCTTCTCTCAATGTGACCTTGATGCACTTCCAAAAATCAAAAGTCCTAATTAATATTTGTTAAATGTTTAGTTTCTAAAAAATTATGAATGGAAAAACTGGAGTAAATATCACAAATCAACATGTGAATCAACCAAATGATGGTATAAGGTTTTTTCCCCCAGGATTCTATTCATCCACAAATAAAACAACAAAAGTCAGAAACAGAAGTCCTTAATTCTTATCATTAGCTCAAAACCCCTGCAGAGCCACCATACTTGCCTGTTTTCATCAGGAGATGCGTGTTAACCCCTTGCCTTCTTTTCCTTGTCTGATGGCTTCAAAGCGTCACAGTATCCAAGTGGTCTCTCTCTTAGATCAAAGAGCACAGCCCCAATCCTCCAGCCTTAAACATAATGATGTTAATTATGAAGTCCATCAGCAAGAGGCTTTGCTTTGTTCTGGCTCCTTTCAGACTGTGAGCTTGATTTGGACCCTAGTTCTCCTATTATACATTTTAATTTAGGGACAATAAAAAGTCAATTTATGTTAGCCCCTCCCCCCATCCCCTCATGGGTTGTTCTTACCTATTTGTCAATAAACTTAAATTAAAGACGTTACCTTCTGGGTTGAAGTTTTCATATTAGAAATAAGTTTTAGTTGCATGATATTACCTAAAATTAAACCAAGGTTCATTAAAGGTCACTGAGATCAGGTGTCAAGGTTGATCTATTCTGCAATTTGTTGTTGGATTGTTGTTACTACAATTGGATTGCTTTTGATGCATTTTCACTGTTTTTTATTTCTTTACCCTTTTATCATCTTCACTCATCACATCATCCTGTAGAAACTCTTAAGGTAATCTTTTTCTTCAAATAAAGTATCAAGGGCTTTTATTTGTTGGAATGGAATATAATGTTTGTTTGATCCTTGTGTAGTTTGAAATATCATTCGTAACCCCCAAAAATAGATTTGCTTATACTACATGATTTCAGAAATAATTCTGAAAATCTGCAACAACTCTATATATTTCTCTACAGCATTCTGACAGCTTGGGTACTCTGCTGTCAGACAGCAGCCAGAGTTCTCTGCAGGCTGCAGCGAGCATTCCCACTCTGTGTTCCGGCATGGGCAAAGTGGAGTCTGAAAATCCCGTCACCCAGGAGAGGATGAGTGGGTGGCTTTCCTTGGATTGGCTGAGCACAAATGGCCTGGAAACCTGTCGGTTAGAAATGCCATTCCTTAGTGAGACATTGAAAGAAGGGGCTTTGGAAAAACTGCAGCCACAAAGGGAAGATGAAACCGAGATTGTGGGGAAAGACAAACAGGTACCTGACTTTGCCAGCTCAGTGTTGGCCGCCATCTCCTGCTGGCGCTATAAAGCCAGGGCTTTGCTTTTCACACGGGTCGCAACGGTGAGGCTCACTGTCCCTATCTGCTTATTTCCCCCTTTTCCCTTTGCTTAGGCTATTTAACGCCACTACTTTGTGCTAAACATGCAGCTCAACTAAATTCCACTCAGTTGCATTTCTGCTTTTCTGCTCTTAGTACTTTGCACTTGCATGGCTCTGTGTATGCTTTTCTGTTTTGCATCACTATTTTCAGGTCATTTTCAGTGTGATTTTTTTATTTATTTTTCTCATAGTTATCATGCACGTTATATTTACTTGCTATAAGAATAAAGCAACTGTGTTTTTCCATATTTTTATAAGCTGTAATAAACCCAACCAGATTTTCATTATTATTTCACAAATGGATTCACTTGTTCTACATATCAGCAGACATATAAAGGCACAAAATCTTATCAGCTCATTACATTTGGCTGTGTAAAGCTTTGCAAACAAGCAGTGCTTTCTATTATGGTCAACTATTCCTGTTACTCCTACACGTCCTGCACTACCGCGACCTAAAGATTTACGTCGATGTACGTCGTCTGTAATGGCAGTCGATAATCAGTAGAAATGAAAGTAAATCTTTATATAACTGCATAGATACAATACCAGCAATGAGTGAAACATCCTTATACAGAGCGTATGTTGTCAGTACTGTTTCTATGTGGGGGTTTTTTTTTCTGCTGCTGATTTGTTTGGATCACTTGCACAAGCTCCTGGAATAACATTAAGATGTCTATCTGCTCAAATAATGTCTAAATATCTGCTCAGTTATTGAGTGGTCATGGGGTTTTGTCATGGTGTGTGAATTTGTTTCCTGAGGTTGTTTATCTTATAATCTACACTTTACAGCTTATAAAACTGTAAAATAAAACTAATGTAGAATTACAGTAGTTTCAAGGGTCTGATCCTGCTGTTATAGAAGAAGAATCCGATAGCGTGTTCACATTAGCCCATCACAAGGCTAATTTTCCTCCTAAAGCATTTGCTGCATGTTTCTCTACCTGTTTTATCACAAACTTTCTTCAAATAATTTTGTTCAATGTCTTGTAAAGATCTGGGGTTTTGTGCACATGGGGCATTGTCATGATGGAACAGTATAATGCTACATAATATAGAGACATCCCAGTCAATTGAGTGTTTCCAACTTTATGAAAAATTTTGGAATAGACACTGTTATGAGTGTGTGGATTGTCCACATCTGCTATATAGTATGTGCCTAAACATGCCCCAGTCTGCGTCATCTAAACCGTCCTGCAGATCAGCCACTGATTGGTCTGTCCAGTGTGCGACCTCTCTTTTCACTGTTGCTTTCTGTTTTAGACTTTGTTAGTATACATGGTCCAGGTTTAAAAACAGAAAAAATGACCTGTAAACCAATAGATAAAGAAGTAGCTCTGTCATGCTTGATGTCCATCAAATATAAAAGGGTGTAGTTGTATAAAAATGCTAAAAATAAAGAAAACAAGCAAGCAAGTTTAGTCGGAGCAGGGGCTGTAGGAATTTCAATCCTTTCCGGTGTAGTATGTTACCAGTTGTTTTCTTCTTGACTATGGTCCCAGTTGCCTGGGGATCTTGTTTAGTGCTAGACTGATTCATCACAGTTCAATTACATTTACAGCATTAGGCAGACGCTCTCATCCCGAGTGACTTACATTTTATCACTTTTTGTCATTGCTCAAGGGGCTTTGGTCTTTCTGGTGTTTGTCCAATGCCTTAACCAAGATTAGATGATTAGAGTCGCTCCCTTTGACAAAGAGAGAATTAAAACCTTTTTTTTTTTTTTTTTTTTTTTTTTAAAAGAGTTTTGATGGATATCTTTATTTTGTGTCTCACTGTTAGAATAAACCTACTGATCAGATATTTGGATCAAAACAAAATTGCCTTAAAAATATTTATATACTGTATGTGTGTCTGTGTGACTGAGAGAGACAGAGACAGACAGCAAGTTAATTTCTGTAAATAATTTACCATCATAGAAACAGTAACATATTTGAACTAAAATCTAAATCCTCTAAGCAATCAAATTAGCCTCAACAGTACTATTATATTAATATTATAACTATTCTAATGTAATATGCTTTGGTGATGTTAAAGCAGGGCAGGTCTGTTTTAAGTTTGAGGTTTAGACTGACTTGTTAAATGCTTTTTACATATGCTGATTACATATGAATTAGATTGTGATTGAAGTTTGACTTCAAAAGAAAATTTCACTGTCAAATTTTTGGAAGTGGGAGACAAGGGGAGGACCAGTCTGTATTCAGACGCGTTTCGCCTAATCAAGTTCACCAAAGGTTTCTGTCATGTTTGATTGTAGCCTATTACAAAAGCAGATTCTAAAGGTCACTGAAAAACACAAAAGCTTTCATTGAAACTGCACCCGTTTGTAATGGATGAAATGGTACTCATAGAGTGTACACTCCGTATCAGTTAGGATGCCTCCATTAAGACTTTTTCCCCTTTATTTTATTATAAAGAATAGAGATGGAGAACAGGCTACGGAGGACACTGAATTAGTAAAACCAGAGAAAAGCCGACCTTCCTCTGCAGAAGACCAGGCACAAATATCAGCTTATGAACAGGTGAGATAGATAATGTATATTTAATTATGTTTGTATAACTAAACAAAAGTTAAAGTAACATGTTATATATCTATATAATTGATATGATGCATGTGACACTTGCTTAAAAACAGGTCACCAAACCTTGTGAAATGACTGAAAAACACTAGCTTAATGATTATGTTGGTGGGCTAATAATGAGAATATAATGGAATAGTAGGTATCTTAATGAAAAGGTTCCTAACCTGTTGGCCAGGTTTGCTTGTAGGTTTTCTCCAGGTAAACTTTATTTCTTTGAAAGATCAGGAACTCCTGTGTATGAATGTTTTTGTAATTCACAGTAATGACGACATCTCATTTGGGGTATGTTCTAGGCTTATTTCTGAGATCTGTATCATTGCAACCCTTGCAGAAATAAGCTGATTACTGATGAAACTTAATAATAAACCATGTTAAACCTTTACTTGGCGAGTCTAATCTAGCTAAATTGCAAATTGATGAGCATTGACAGAACATGTGCTCATATCGTTTTGTTCTAATTTAATGAATCCCTTCCAGAAACAATAATTGATTTTCCTTCTGCACATTAGGACTCCTCTGAGGATCATTGTTCACAAGCCATTTCTCTTCCTGAAAAAACAGAGGAAGGTCAACCGCATCTACACATTAACTCTCAGGATGAAGGCAGAAACAGCAAAGAGATGGGGGTGGAAAGGGTGGCGTCACTGTCTGCAGTCCACAGTGAAATTCAACTAGATTACAAAATCACTCAACCCAGCACAAACATTTTGGAGGATGTTGAGGATGTGCGGGAAGAGGACGAAGAGGAAGAGGAAGAAGAGGAAGATGTTTCAAGAATTCATCATAGAAGCATCTTGCCTGAATCTGTGCTAGACAAAGCCAGTGTTATTGTCGAACGCTTTACTAGGAGCCACTCTCGGCAAAGCAGTTTAACTGCTGATAACATGCTCTCTTTTGACTGCCCTTCATCTAAGGCAGGTAGTAGAAGAAGTAGCATGTTTAGCCTCAATGCTGAGCCAATAGACAAAGACAAGTGTCAAGAACAGAACTGTTCCTCACCTAACCCAGCTGCATTTAAAATTGTACCAGATTCTTTAACATCTGCCGCATCAGGCCAACACATATTGACACCTGACCAAAGACCACAAACAAAACCAGATACTCTCTCCAGAAAGGACAGAATGCTTATCCATAAAATTAAGAAATACTATGATCATGCTGAGCAACAGGATGCCAATTTCAGCATCAAACGCAGGGAAAGCCTGTCTTACATTCCTGCAGGGCTAGTGCGTAACCTCAGCCAACAGCTTAACTGCCTTCCTGCTGAAGAAGAAACAGCAAATTGCATAAAAACCTCAAAAACGACATGGCCAATTTCTAGGGACATATTTGATCTTCCTGATCTGGAGAAACAAAATAAGTCTGAAGTTCTAGACACTGAAATGTTGTCTATAATAGATAATAATATTTTGGACAGGTCTCTAGCACTTGCTCAATCAGGTCGTAAAGATAAGGATTTCAGATCCTCCTCTGAGATAATGAGAGTTTGGCAGGACATGGAAATTGAAATAATCGGCGCTTCCAAGGAAGCTCAAGGTTGTTGCACCGTTGCCACTCCTTATCTAAAAGGACAGAATAGTTCTTGTGGTAGTATTAGTTCCCTTGGCAAACCTCTGATATTTAAAGAATTTGACAACAGCAAAGATGGACAAGAGATATCAACACTGAGTAGCAGTTTATGTAGTGATCAGACGTTCCAAGAGACACAGAAGATCAGACATGCTTCTCGACCAAAGATTATCTCCCTGAGGTCAGACTCAGAAGACGACCAAATGCTACAGGATATGGATAACATGAAGAACAAAGTGTTTCATCTCGCTAGGCAATACAGTCAGCGAATTAAGAACAGTGGATCTCTATTGAGACAGAGAACAAACACTGTAGAGAGCAACTTTGGCCAGAGAAAGCTTTCCTTTGTTATGGAAGACAAAAGTCCAGATATAAGTAAGTTTTGTTTTTTTTCTTTGTTGTTTTTGTTTTTTTTAAAGAGTAAGTTATTTTTAAAAAGTAACATCCTTTTCAAAAACAAGAATAAAAAGACCTCCCACCACTCTCTGAAGTTTCTAGAGTCTTCTCCCACAAATTTGCTAGAATTAGGTAGACAGGATTAGAAATGAGTTTTTTATAGGGACGGCGCATGTAGGATGTTTTGGACATAAGGTGAGGGAGGCTATGTTGAGATGGTTTGGACATGTGCAGAAGAGGGACATGCAATATATTGGTAGAAGAATGCTCATGATGAATGTAGGAGGAAAAGAGGAAGACTAAGAAAGAGGTTTATGGATGTGGTGAGAAAAGGTAGTGAAGGAGACAGATGTAGTGTTCGAAGAGTGGAGAAGAGCGATCTGCTGTGGCAAACCCTAACTGGAGCAGCCGAAAGGAGGAGGAGGAGGAGGAGAAGAAGAAGAAGATTGCAACAGATTGATGATTGGTCAAATATGTGCTAAATATACCGGGGAATGTCCGATCAGCTATCTCTGTGGGCAGGCTTTACAGTCAACATGTTGCTCTCTGTCTCCTGTCAGTTCAGATTAGAGACCTGCACTCCCATGGTTACATCTTGGGACCCAATGCCAACAAATGCTGTACAGGATAATGTGTATGCCAAGATCCATCTGTCTGTCTGTCTGTTTTTGTCTGGGGAAAAAAGGGGTTGGTTTATCCAAAAAAGAGTTGGTTTGCTACCTCCAATAGACTGAGATTTTGCACGGTTGTATGTGTGAATTAGTTTTCAAAATGTAATCACTGTTCTTTCTTTTGTTAACTGACAAATTTCCTCACTCAAAATAGTTCTAGCTGTTAATAAATGTCATTAATTTTATATTTCTAGGTATGCAGAGCCTGGTGACATCACCTGGTTTATGTGGGAACACAGACTCCAGTTCATCACCAAGCCCCTGCCCATCTGTGGGAAGTCCTCAACCTCAGTCCACTTTCAGACCAACTTCTCTGGATCTACAGAGTCCAATCTTGACTGAAAGCTTTAACTGGCCAGATGTAAGAGAACTGCGTTCCAAATACTCATGCCCCAATCCTCAGTTAGTCTCACTTAATCGCAGTTGCTCAGTCCCAGAGCGAATACCCGAGGTTGGACAAAATAATCAATTATCGCAAAGCTCAAGCCAAGTTTGTGATCATACCCACTCAGACACAATGCCAACTAAAGAATTGGACTCCATAAAAAAAGGACCTGCACTATCTAAATACACAAATATGTGCAAAAGCAGTTCTTTGGACCATATAGAACCAATTCAAATAAAAAAGCAAACAAACCGTACAGAAATCCCAAGGAAATATTACATATCTGGCCAGGCTATACTGCCTAACAAAAAGAAGATCATTATAATGGAAAGAATTAAAAAGACAGAAAATAATGACCTGGCAGCAGGCAAAGAGATGAAAGAAGAGCTCCATGGGGACCATCTAAGCTGTTTGGACAGTGATGAAACACAGCGACTGAATTTGTTTGATAAAACAGGAAATAGCCAACACGGTTTAGTCAAAAACTTGCGTGAGAAGTTCCAAAACATGAGTTCATTCACGTGAATGTTCTTCTATGCTGCATCAATTTTTTTAATATACATGGACACAGAAGCCCAAATTTGTTTTCCAAAGAGATCCTCACATTTAGTCTTATGCAATATGACCAGAGTGCCCAGGACTTAAAATTAGCACGTTTTTATGATTACCATGCGAATAATTGAATTCATTGTTAAAATCACATGTATAAACAGCCAACCTCATTTGGAATATTTATGAAATGTAAAATTTTTTTTTTAATTATCCGAGGTTTATGTATATATGTACAGTACATAAGCTTTTGGTTATTGCCTGCATCATCATAACACTGGTACTCTTACTCAGGATAAACCTACTCTGATTCACAATGTGTATCATTTTCTACTTTTGATGTACTTTATGTATCTGTGGCTCTATATCCACAGCGAGTATGTAAATAATTATGGCCAATTATATGGTCTATAGGTATGAATAATAGCTTGTGATATTGGGTAGCTGCAATACAATTCAACTGATTGTGTATATTGTCATTATTTAGTCTCTTCACAGTAACAATAAATAATCAAAATGGATGTCATAGTTATCTAATTAGATGGCAGTGGAGTGGCAGATGGTAAAGTGGGACAGGATGCACTTTAATCCCACAAGCGTTGGTTTGTTAACACTTTCCTGTGATTATCCGCTGTAATTTAATTCAACATTTTATTTTAACTTTATTTTTAACCCTGCATACTGCATGAACACACACATTTCATTTAATTGTTATTCATTAGTCATTTCATTGCATTAAATTCCTGCTTTCCTTCCTGTCTAAAGACCCCTGCTTTAGAACATTTTTATATACATAGATCACATTCATCTTGCATATACAAATTAATAATTAATTTATATAATTAGAAATATATTTAAACATTTTGCTGTTGGTTAAACCTAACTAAAATCAGACAAAATTAGTCATTTATTTGGTTATTTATTCTGTGATTTTTTTTTTTATTTTTTTTTAGGCAGTAAGTTATTGTTTGGTCTGGGTATAGTAGTTCTCGTGTGTGTGTGTGTGTGTGTGTGTGTGTGTGTGTGTGTATATATGCATGTTCTCATCCGTGATAAAGGACAAGCAGTGTGTGTTGTGTTAAGGTGGAATTCAATCACATGCAATCCACTATTATCACACTATTCACATTCAATTCAAATTTCCATATTAATGGAACATGAATTTAATGAATTATCTCATACGAGGTAACACTGGAAGGAAAATTTATTACTGGCTTCTTTTACAATTTAACGTAGAAACGCACTCGCCAGCATCAGGCTATCGATCTTATGGCCACCGTTTTGGTAAGAGCTACATATAGCTGCAATGGTCAGGTGTACACATACGTTTTATCATATATGAGTTATCAATATATGTTGATCAAAATACTGCTATCTGTAATATGTTTCAGCAATGCAATAGAGCATAGAAGTTGAAAAGCGAACAAAAGAATAGTTCACTTTTTTGTAATGTAAAATACGTTAGGTATAAATATAACATCAATGAGGGGCGGGAAGCTCCTGGGTTCAATTCCCAGGCCGGGGATCTGTGCAGAGTTTGCATGTTCTCCCTGCTTGCGTGGGTTTCCTCCGGGTACTCCGTTTTCCTCCTTCTAAATTGTCCATAGGAATGAATGTGTGTGTGAATGGTGGTTTGTCTGTGTTTCTCTGCGATAGACTGGTGAACCGTCCAGAGTGTACCACTGCCTCTTGCCCTATGTGAGCTGGAATAGGCACCAGCAGACCCCTGTGACCCTGAAATAGGGAATAAGCTGGTAAGAAGATGAATGAACATCAATGTCAAGTTTGGAAGTTTAAGGTTTTAATATTTATTAGACTTTTTGGGGTTTTTTGGTTTTATTTGAACATTATTATTGTTATATGACAATTGCAGGACTTATAAATTCAAATATTTAATGCTTGGGTGATTCCTATGCTTAATTTCAGTGTGTGTGGGATTTTGACCGGTTGAGTGAGTTAGGGAAGTGCAATAAATATTAAATGAACATATGGTAGCTATAAGAGGGGATCAAAGGATCCTCATCTGGGTGATCCTCATCTGGGTGACACTGGAAAAAATGATGTTGCACTAATGGTCATCAAATGTTCTACTTTAGCTCAATGTCCCTAGCCTCCCTCAGGATCTGGTTGTAGATCTGCCAGAGATGGTAGTGGAATATCCTTCTAACAGGGGACTCTAACAGATGTTCCCATCAGACCTTCACACGACGTTTGGGCGAGCCGAGGCTGCCTAGCTTTCTTCACTCCTTCGGCTAAGACCCGGCCATAAATATTACATACGAACATTCGAACATACGTTCTCATTCATCCATTTTTGGTACTTCAGAGGGAGATATTACTCAGGATATATGACAGAAAGTATCTTTCTTGCTAGGTGTGCAGTCATAACATGTCAGGAGTTTCTAAAGGAGCTCTTGTCTTTGTATCCATTTATAGGTTCATACAGTAAACATTTGGTTTTATTTATGCAATTTCTAAAAATTAGCATGGTGTAACCTAGAATTGGGTAATACTTTTATTTCTTCTTTATAAATAGTTACATTAGATATAGTGGAACCTATGCTTTGTTTTATCTATCTATCTATCTATCTATCTATCTATCTATCTATCTATCTATCTAT
>JAOTRA010000002.1:3812294-3823932 GCA_026260255.1 Pseudolaguvia tuberculata | reverse complement strand
ATCTTTTTTTCAGTGAAACTAATTTATTTCAGTGCATTAAACATCATTTGGGAGGGTTTTAGCTTTTCATATTGGCTATTCCTAAAAACAATTAATTAATTAAAAGTCAGGTTTTAATCAGGGACTGTATATACACACACACATACATATATCCTTTATCATTTTCATTACCCATCACAATGATGTGCTACTTAAAATCTCAGTCTATTATTATAAGGGGGTAAAAGGGTATGAACCAAAAGAGTAACAAAAGACCACCTTATATATCATGTGTTAATGAAAATCTTTTGGTAATTTTGTTAACAGGCTGTTTGAGACTCATCCAGAGTGCAAAGATGTCTTCTTCCTGTTCCGGGATGTGGAGGACTTGGAAAGGTTGCGCACCAGCAAAGAGCTTCGAGCCCATGGTCTCCGGTCAGCATTCTTTTAAAAATAAAATACTTGTTACATTGTAGTATCTAATCATTAAAAATCCAGCTATGAAATAATTTATAATTAATTTTAACAATTGGAGCTGGTTTGCAAGAATCTAATTCATATTCTACATATGCAGATTAATTGTAAAAGATCATCCTACAAATAAATATTTACACTAACGTTAAAATAAAGTAAAATATAATTAAACACATTATTGGCTCTTTGGCAGAGACCTTAAGTGTAAAGTTATTCTTTCATCTTCTTACCTGCTTATTTCTTTATTTGGGGTCACAGGGGTCTGCTGGAGTCTATCCCAGCGATGTACACCCTGGATAGGTTGCCAGTCCATCTCAGGGCCACACATAGACAAACAACTACACAAACTCTCACTTATTTCTGAGGGTCACTTCAGGGACTCACCAACAACGTAATATACATGTTTTTGGACTGCAGGAGAAAACCAGAGGAAACCTACGCAAGCGGTTGGTGAACATGCAAACTCTGCAAAATCTTTTCCAGAGGGCTTTTCAGAATGAAAAAACAATATTTAACACCCAGTAAACACTCAATTAGATCAATATTTATAAATGAATAGTCCCCAACTAAACAAGGAACCAAAACTGTATCTGGAACAGCATGGAGGGAAGAAACCTTGGACACCTTCTGAGAAAGCAGGCTCTGTGGAGAGTCAGTTCTCCTCTGCCAAGCCAAGCCATGTTGCAGCAAAAATCCAGTGGTCTTGTCCGGATGGTCATTTGGAAGATAAGATCGACTTCAAGTGCTGATTCACCAGCTGGGCTGACAACGACATTGAGCTCAGAATAACAATTAAAACCATATTACTGTAGAGATGCCATTCGACTGATATATAAATATTCTGTGTAATTGATGGTGTTTCCCGGTTCTGGTTGAGTTGATTATTACAATCCTTTAACAGATTTGATTAAAGTGTGTATTATGTGTATGCGAGAGATGCACCATTAGTCTGGTTTTGAACTGAGTGAGTGTGTCAGCCTCCCGAACAGTGTACATTAAATTGTTACAGACTTTGGGTTCGAGATAAAAGGATTTACCGCCTGCAGTTGATTTTGTTATTCTATGTATTACCCGATTGCCAAACCGTTCAGTAGCTTTAGAAATAAACAGGACTTTAGTCTATTCTATATTAAAGAGTGCAATCTTGATAGATTTAGGTTAATAAACCAAATATTATATAATATAATAACTACTGCATTTTGGACCAGTTAGTGTTTATTCATTAGCCGTATAAAATCTTGCAATATTCTAGTCTTGAGGTCGTAAAAGCATAAACTAAAATTGCAGAGGCTTTTGGTCCAATAAATACCTCTGGGGTTTTTTTTTTTCAGGATTTAGCAATAAGGAATTATTGGTCATCTAGTTTTAATATCAATTATGTATTTGGTTAGTTTTTCAAATTGGTGAGTGAGCAGTGTGTCCTCATACAAGTGGCTCTTCAACCTCACTTATGGACACAGTGTGAAAATACCCCAGCCAACAGTAAATGGGGCTATTATACCTATTATTTGTGTGTAAGTAATTAGGCAGTAACACTCAAGTATCTCTTGTGTGCTCAGTGCTTCAGGGTCGAATGTGTGTTCTCATTTTCCAGTCTGGTCAGTTTAATCTGCTCAGTGGCTCTGTAAACACATAGCATGATGTTGGCTTGAAAAATTATTAGATCTTACCTAAACTCAGTACTGAGGCAAACGGGTTGGAATTTTGGATTTTACCACAGGAGGCAATTTCAAATGTAATACCTTTATTGGTGGAATCAGTAAACACAGCCATGTAACATTAAAAAAACCTTAAAAAATAAGGATGTCGCCAGCGGTTGTTTCTAGCCAGCATCAAAGTTTGTAGCTGCAAACTGTGCACATCTACTTCTACCTGTTTTCACTGTTTTTTGAAAGCTGCACAATTAAAGCAGGTTGCAGTTAGACATGTGTATATTACCTCCACTAGGGGGCTGTATTGCTGTTCTTATGAAGTGGTCACCAAAGAGCAGTAGAACAATTTGGTCTTGCCAAGTTCAGACACACATCATTCATTCATCTCCTAATTTGGGGTCACAGGGGTGACACATAGGATGAGAGGCAGAGGTACACCCAGGACGCGTCACCAGTCCATCTCAGGGTAAACATAGACAAACAACCATTCTCACACACACTCCTCTGGACAAATTACAAATCACCAATCGACCTAATCTGCATATTTTTGGACTTTTTTAGAGGCGACCATGCAATGACTACACCACCCTTACACACATCATGATTCAAGCAAATAATTGAACACACAATGATAAAGACCATTTATAAAAGAGGCAAAGCACTCATAGGAGTCCATTCTGTAGAGAATAGTTTGAACCGATTTTCTCTGCCATGTAAATGAATTAGTTGTGTTTTATTTGTCCTGACTAGAGTGATGTCCTTCATTGAGAAGAGTGTGGCCAGGCTTGATCAGTTAGAGAGACTAGACTCGCTGGCTATTGAACTGGGGAGAAGCCACTACCGCTACTACGCGCCTCCTAAATACTACAGGGTGAGAGGCAAAACTCAGCTACTGCACTTACTGTCTATGACCAGCAGATGTCACAATTTCAATTTAAAACTTTTCTTCATACAAAGATCAATAGGATTAGACTCTTATCTCTGCAGATCTATGTTAACTCTATGAACACTTTTTATTCCCAGTATGTAGGAACAGAGTTTATCTGCGCAGTCCAGCCGATTCTGAAAGACAAATGGACCCCTGAACTAGAGAAGGCATGGAAGGTGAGTACATAATCAGGGAAGTTCAATTAAACTGTTTTATTCAATTTAAACTCATTTTGATTGTTTAATTTGTGTGGCAAAATGAGTTTACAAATGGGTGCAACATATTGGCATTGTGATTAACATAATTGCCTCATAGCAAGTAAGTCCTGGCTTTGATTCCCTGGCAAGGGGTCCTTCTATGCAGAATTTGCATGTGCTCCCAGCACTTGTGTGGGTTTTATTTGGGTACTTTGGTTTCCTCCTAAAGGCCACAAACATGTACAGGGTGATCGGTGATTCTAAACTGCTTAAGAGTGTTGATTCATCTATGTGTGGCCCTGCGATGGACTAGCCAGGGTGTACCCCTGTCTTTTACTGTATGTGCGCTGGGATATAGCAGCAGAGTCCCAAGACACGAATTAGGGAATAAGCAAATTTAGATGATTAATGAATGAACAAATGTTAAAATTAACTTTACATTAATGAGTTATACATCAAATACATCGTGTGTGTGTAGAGTACTGAACTTTATGTTCCTAAACATTTCAACCAGAGGAAGAGGCTAAATATGCGTTTCATTTCCAGACTCTCTTCTCATATGTCACTCGGCTGATGCGTCAGGGTTACACAGAGGAAGAGGAGAAAGCCAAACGCAGCAACACATTCGGTTTGAGCGGAGAGCGACCTGACAAGAGGAACACGGCACTTTAAATGTCAGCTTTAGATCAGCGTTATAGTATTTAGTTGTGTACATAGTGTTGTAATTTAACTATTTTACATTGCATCTTTGATTCAGTGGCATTAGCAGTAAAATAAATTGTGGAAAAAGTGGGGTATAAAGAAAGTCAGTCTGATTTTTATATATTACAGAAAAATCCCCATGCAGCTCGGACTCAGGATTTTTTTATTTTCGACTCATCATTTAACAGCACGTCAACAATTTGTATTGTTAAATGAGCCATTTAAACTGAACATACAACCTAAACTATAAACGCAGACATCCATTTCATTGATTTGGTTTGTGCCAAAAAGCACAGAAAAAGGTATAAACTTTAACAAGCACTAGTTAACTTTATTTCTAAAGTATCTTTCGGAGTAAAAAAAAAAAAAAAAAATGCATTTACCTCTGCAGTCAAACATGGGAGGATTTCAGTCCTGGTCATTCATTGAACTTGCATAAAATTAATTATGGGGTTAAAAAAAAATTTGTAATTAGCAACATCATATGGCACCACCGAATTATTCCTGATCATCGAGTCAAACTTTGACTAAGCAAACAGTTTTAAAGAGGGAGGACGTCAGGGTAATATTCTGGCAGAGAAAAAGACCCTCCACTTCTTCAGGTGCTGTAAACCGTCTCACAGCAGCTGCATGAAACCGGTGGTCAGGGCATGGGTGAGGACTGAAAGTCACTGAAGATGGTCTTGCTGAATCTCTCTCTCTCTTCATTCACTGTGTAGCTTTAGTCTTCTTACTTTTACTTTTCTTGTCTTTCTTCTTTAAGCCATCCATATGCGCTCGCAATAAATTGGAGTACGCCTGAGCCAAATCGAGAGCAATTCAGAATTAGGACAGTAACACACAATCAGCTCGCCCGGATTTCATACAACAGAAAACTGTGCAAAAACTCTACACGTGTTGTGTTAGTGTTTTTCGTTAAAACTTAGTCATTTCATGACTTTACTTATGATCACTATTAAAGAATATTGGTATAATGCAGTTTAAACATTTTTAATTCATTTCTACACACAAAATGTGACTGATCCAGTTCCTTTTTATGCAACAGAGGGCAGACGGTGAAGCCCAGGAAAATCTCTCCATGTGTTTGTGTTTCACATCAGCATTTATTCAGTATAAATGCAGCTATAAATGAACTTTTGGCTGCTC
Organism: Pseudolaguvia tuberculata; assembly: GCA_026260255.1. Taxonomy (NCBI): domain Eukaryota; kingdom Metazoa; phylum Chordata; class Actinopteri; order Siluriformes; family Sisoridae; genus Pseudolaguvia; species Pseudolaguvia tuberculata. The sequence continues at coordinate 3,818,854 of JAOTRA010000002.1, read as the reverse complement.
AGTATTTTAAGCACTAAACGTCCAAAGCTGGTCTGTAAACACTAGAGATTAAAAGTGGAGGAAACTTACCATCTGAAACTTAATGACTTCTTTAGTGCTGACCTAAAAAGAAAACAAAACAAAAAAAGACAATATTTTAAAACAAACCCTCACCCCTCTCTTTTCACACCCTCCCTAATTTATATAAAATGTTACTCACCACTGTGCTAATTTTCTTCTTGCCATCTGAGGCTCTGATGAGACATTTATTATCTGCCGGTTCAAATGTCTCTGGATGGCCTTTCCTTGGCACTGGCTTTGTTCGCCCATCGTCTTAAAAATAAATAAAATAAAAAGACGGACAAGATGTTTGCTGATTCTTCCCAATAAGGAAACATTGTGTCTGTGGTTACGTTGTTGGACTGCTAAAGATTGTGTGTTTGATGGCAGGCACCACCAAAATACCACTTTCCTAGTGTAACCCCGACCTTTAATTTGCCCCACTCTTTGCACAAAAACAGCCCTACTTCCGCTCTCCCAGCAATAAGTAGCAAGAGTGTAGCGTGCTGATGGCATGAAGCCATGAATTGCTAATAAAAAAATCTTATTAATACCACATTCTATCCTCATGAAGTGCCTTAGCGTTTAGAAGAAACCAGAACATGGCTCAGGTTGTCTCTTCATGGTCTTGTTACTCAGCGTTCATATAAAGGAAAAATCCCAAAATCTAAAAAACACATACATGCACTGCTTTTCAAGAGACTTAAGAGCATTATTCAATATTTTTCCTACTCCAGCATTGCCAACATGAGTAATCTATACACTAAGCCCTTTGAATTAGTGGAAATTTGTAATATACAGGTCACCTTTTTTAGAATTGACCTGAGGAGAGAGAGAGAGAGAGAGAGAGAGAGAGAGAGAGAGAGAGAGAGAGAGAAACAGGGCAACATGTGGGTATTAGTGTTCAGCACTTACATTTCTTTAGGGTGATCACCACACTGCCGCTGCTCCTGCACTTCTGGAAGAGGCGTGTGAGTTCAGTAAGAAACTGCAGGGAAGTTGGTACACACAGCAAACGAATGAAGTTAAGTTGCAGGAAATACTGTCTACCACAATGACATGCTCATTAGCCTGAATCGCAGTGATCCTCACTGAGGATCTAAAACACTCCAACCCCTCACAGTACAGGACACTACACTACACTCACCACTGAACACTCAATTCTGATAGGTAGATATACTGTTCTAACACACTGCTTAATATTATTAATAATAAACAATATTTTATACTCCTATCCCAGCACACATATAGCAAGAGGCAGGGATACACCCTGGACCAGTCCATCACAGGGTCACACAGAGACAAACACTTACATACACATTTAGAATCACCAATCAACCTAATGTACATGTTTTTGGACTGTGGGAGGAAACCGGAGTACCCGGAGGAAACAATTCGGTTCGGAATTCTGCATGCTCTTCCATACAGAACTTATTATATACAAATCAATCACTAAATATATAAGAACATGTAACAATAAGTACAGAAAACGTGTGTGTCGTTATATAAAGAAACAGGACGGCTGGTTATAACAGCTTGTCAACCTGAAAGCTTAATAAACACTGAATTTATCGGAGGTTTATTGCTAATGCAATAAAAACACCGTGCTGCCGGTTAGAAATGTTATTTAACCGGTACAGACTTTAACAGCAGGAGTAAATCTTCATTATTCTTACGAAACTAACAGTACAACTGACTGTATTCACGCTAAGTAGCTAAGATAACACTAGCTAGCTTACTGCTAAATGTAGCCGCGCCTTACTATTAGGCTGCAATTTATAATAAAAATGTTAAATACACGAACGAATATTTAACAGTAATTTAACAAAATAAACGTTTCATACCGCGTCATTTTCTAACAGCACCATTGTGTTTCTTACACAAGAAGACGTTCACTGAAAGCACACGTCGCCTTTACAGCGGCTCCTTCCTCTTCTTTGGTGATCCTTGGGTTAATGCCCAAATTTATTGGTGCTTTTACCGCCACCTTGAGGACTGGAGTGTTAATCAGGATTACAGGCCGCATTGTCTATGAGGCTAAATTTGCTTTTGATTATTAATTCAGTTTTATTTGTATAGCGCTTTTTGCAGGGCAGAACTGCTGCTTAATAGTCAGAGGGTTCATAGCATTTATTTTAATATAAAATCAAAACTTTTTATTAATAAAACTATGGAATTATATATTAACTATAGTCTTTTTAAATCTCTGTAATTGATGCTCTCTTTTTCTCCCCCTTATGTTTAAACTAATTTATTTACACACTGATACAGATTTATTTATAAAAATCACTGTTTTTGTGACATGTTACCTGTGTAAATAGTTGTTTTCTGTGTGTGTGTGTGTGTGTGTGTGTGTGTGTGTGTGTTAAGACCCACCAAATCCTTTAAAGTGTTTAAACTAATGGAACATATGATCACAGAGAGAACAGTCTGGGTTTCATAGTAGTAGCTATAACACAATCATTCTCTACGGCAGGATTGTATGTGTGTTTGGTCATCTACGTGTAGCCTCCTGTCCAGGCAGTACCCCTGCCCCTATGTGCTCTGGGATAGGTTCAAGGATGATTATCTTTTTATTATGAGTAAGATCTGAGATGCGTTGTTAACTCCGATCAAAATTTTTTACAAATGCTGATCACAAAATATTTTTTCCATCACTAACCTGGATATTAAAAAGACCAACAATGAATACTTTATTCCACTAACTGTGATATAAATCAGCAAATTCTTTAAGAAATTCACAACACAAATATAATGGGGGATTTAATTGAATTCTCTGGATATTTTAGAAAGCACAATTACCTCAAATGCGTTGAACCTGAAATTTGCTATGTGAGAAACACTTCTCACCTCACACTCAGGTGGTTACTGGTTAGAATCCTGGGTCAGGGGTCTTTCTGTGTGGTTTCCTCCCACAGTCCAAAAAACATGTACATTAGGTTAATTGCTGATTCAAAGTTTCCAATGATAGTGAATGTGTGTGTGAATGGTTGTTTGTCTATGTGTGGCCCTGTGATGGACTGGCAACCTGTCCAGGGTGTACCCCTGCCTTTCGGCCTATGTGAGCTGGGATGGTGCCCAAGACCTCTGTGACCCCGAATTAGGGAATAAGTAAGATCATCAATGAATGAGAAACACTTAAAATATTATAAAATCAACTTCATCACAACCTTTACCTTTTGTCCATGGCTCGTGTTTATAACTAATTTTGTGGCGTTGATTCCATAAAAGTTTAGCCAGGTTTCTGTCAAACAAAGCAGATTATAACTAGCAATCAAATTGTTTACAAGACAACCCCCACCTCCCACATATTCTAATACTATGTGCCAAATTTCTAAACCGAAAAGTGACTTATTTTGCAGGCACCACTTAGACATCCAGTTATTGAGTGATGAAAATCTGCTATGTATGTCATCACCACAGTACACAGGGAGAGGATGAAAGCAGATTAAACTTTTGTAAGATCACTTTTGCATCTATTTGCGATTAACATTAGACAGCACAATTTGCCAAGATGTCAGGCACTCTGGCCCCCGGTAAACATTGGTTGGTGGGATGGGCACCAGCAGACCCCGAATAAGGGAATAAGCAGGTAAGATGATGAATGAATATTTATTAATTCTGTTTACTGTAACAAATGTTCGAGACTCAGATTTAATAGTTAAAAACAATTAAAGGTTTTTCTAATCCGCATATTGTGGCTGACTGGAAACACAAACCCCATAGGCTCTATTTCTCTCTAATAAACAAGCATTATATAATATGCAGCATTTCCATTTTACATCTCACCGTGTGTAATAAGAGTTAAAGTAAATGAAGATTGTCCATTTACGCTTTAGAGAAAGCACAGTCAGGATGGTGGCCCAGTTCTTCTATAGGAACTACAAATTTGGAGTCCCAGTCTCGGGCAAACACAGCACTCAGCTGCCCCACTAATGTGTCTTCAGGTGAGGGGGAATGCAAAACATCCTGGGACACCACTAACCCGACACCAGCAGTGGTGTTGAAGTAGTCAGCTGACCAGTTAGAGGTACCTATCAAATAAAGGCAAAAATAATATATAGATGCTGTAGATTATATAATTCATTATGATGTACTTAAAAATAAGAAACTTGTGATGTATAATTTTACCTATGTATGCCATATTATCTGTCACCATATATTTGTTATGATTTACTCTGGTATAAGGAATGTTGGTCTCGTTACCCACTGGAACAATGTAAAGCCTCTGTGGAATGAGGAAATACTGCATTCACATTGACTGCAGCCCAAATAAGAGCTGAAGATTCTTTAGGATTGTAAATACATTAAATAAATGTCATGAATGATTAAGGCATTTAAAGTTTCCACTGAAGTTTCTGCTGATCTCACCACTTCTATCCTAATGTTATCAGATGCAGAGTTCAGGGCATTAATGGATTTGAGGAAGGGGAGTACAGAGGTGTCACTGTCACGGCCACAGCTGATCAAAAGACGTGCTGTTACATTCCTGTCAAATACTGCCTGTATAAGTGCATTTTCAATAACTGGCCAGTACCTTCAATTTCAAAATATAAATAATTAGTTCTCTATACAAAATAAATAAAGACAAAAATCCGAATCGTGTTGAGGTTTACCGGTGATGGTAGCGAAACTTGAAGGCAGGAAAATATTCCATAACAGATACATGAATAAACTGCTCTGCCTGACTGACCACCGACAAAATGGCATCCAGGTCTTTGGTGCGTGACTCTGGACAAAAGGCAGGGGGGGAATTCTGAGGTGAAGAGAGGAAGGGAAAGTCAGACACGGAGAACAAATACAGCAATCATGCACTATATGATGTCAAACTTGTACTCTGCCCAAAGTTAAAGCTAATCTAATCTAATAAAATCCTTTTCTCTTTAAACAATATTTGTGTTGTGCTATAAAGTTACATTCATAATTTAGCTGCAAAGAAAGACTCGATCTGTTTTATACTGGAAACAAATTCCAGTTACAGTTTATTCCATTCCATTTAGGTGTTCACCAACTGTAATAGTCAGATTTCCTGATACTGTTGACTGTATAATGCAATGCCATTAAAAGTCAATAGCGGCAGTATTAAGACAGCGGTGGAATTAAGAGGTAATAACACTGGTATTAAGAAGCAATACCGGCAGTATTAAGATAGCGGTGGTATTAAGAGGTGATAACACTGGTATTAAGAAGCAATACCGGCAGTATTAAGATAACGGTGGTATTAAGAGTCAATAGCGGCTGTATTAAGATAGCGGTGGTATTAAGAGGTGATAACACTGGTATTAATAAGCAATAGCGGCAGTTTTAAGATAAGTATAAGCGCCTACCACTAGTAAATTTTGAATAATCTAAATAAAATAAAAAAATCAGGAAACCAGAGCTAATGTAGAATTCAGAGAAGTGACTACTAGCTGGTAGTTTCCATAAAAACAAACTATTGTGGTTCTAATTATTTCTCACTTTCTCATTACTATTCCACTGTTGGGTAATTCTATCACAAGATATTATGCTTTATATTCATATTGCTCAATTTTAACTGCAATTGTCTGTCACCTGACCACCTTTGTCATCAGACTCTCAAAACTGAACTATAAACTGCAAAATCATGCATAAACTGCAAAATCATGCCCATTGACCATTTAATTTGCACTAAATTACTTACTTAATGATCATCGAATGCACATACAGAAAATGCACCAAACTACAGAATATTACCGAGATGTATACTTTACTGGGCACATCACTAAGGTTCACATGGAAGGGCTGGTCTTTATTGATGGATGTATCATAAAATGGCGGCCAGGGATCTGGGATGGTAGCATTGCTGTGACTCATAACCCAGTACGCTTGGTAAATCTTATAAAGGTCTGTGGCCAGACTGGTGCAGTTGTAAATTACTACTCCAAGTTCCTTCACCTCAAATTAAAAAAAATGATGAAATCCATCAGATTAGTCAGCTTCTAACATGTCTGTAAACACACCGATTCATTTGTTTGTACCTGTGCTAATGATCTCCAGTCCATGTTGGCACTGCCTATATAAATATGTCTCCTGTCCACAATCCAGAACTTACTGTGAAGGATTCCTCTGGTCAGTTTGCCAAAGTTAGTTTGTCTCACATGAACTCCTATAAAAGCAAGCAACGAGAATATAAAGACTCAAAACAGACAATACAAAGCCGCATAAGAACATGGGAAGCAACATATGCACTTTAGAACCATTTTGTCTTAGAACATCCAGGTCTGTTGAGTTAGTCGCTACAGTTGGAATGCTGCTCAACGCTCTCACGGACACATTTCTTTTTGCCAACGTTTTTAATTTTTCCAGTATGTCTCGACCCTGCAACAAAAACATACTGCATGAAAAAATATATCTAACATTTATATAGTAATATGTTACAATAAGCTACTCATAATAAGCTCATTATAGGGACAGCGCATGTAAGATGTTTTGGAGACAAGGTGAGAGAGGCTAGGTTGAGAGGGTTTGGACATGTGCAGAGGAGGGACATGCAGTATATT
>JAOTRA010000002.1:3795062-3812194 GCA_026260255.1 Pseudolaguvia tuberculata | reverse complement strand
CGGACAGGGTAGGGTGGAGAAGAATGATCCGCTGTGGCGACCCCTAACGGGAGCAGCCGAAAGGAGAAGAAGATGTTACAATAAGCTACTAACATTATAGAGCTGTAATTCATCTTTTATAAAGTAAAATACTTTGCACCATTTATTATGCTAGCATTATTAGTCAAAGAAAACCATTAATTACAGCACTGTTAACGAACTATGTTTCTAAACAGATTCAGATGAATATACATTGTAAGAAATGAAAGACATTGTAAGATATTACTGAAAATGGATAAAATGGGTATTCGTCACATATTAATGAATAGAACAATTATGCATTATTCATTCATTCATTCATTCATCTTACTACCCGCTTATTCCCAAATTCGGGGTCAGGGGTCTACCAGAGCCTAATCCAGCACGCAGTGTGAGAGGCAGGGGTACACCCTAGACACAGGTCTCCAGTCCATCATAGGGCACACATAGACGAATGACTCACACTTATTCCTTTGGACAATTTAGAATCACCAAATCAACCTCATGTTTTTGGACTTTGGGAAGAAACCGGAGTACCCGGAGGTTTACAGAAGAGTCACTACTCACAAACTGGTCAGTTGTGGACTCCGCACCAACACCAATGTCCTCACCAGTAAGAGTCCAATAGAATGACACCATATCAATTTGCTCACTCGCTGTGGACAGAAGGTCGTTCCATGCTTTGTACAGCGGTACCCCAAAAGTGGCATTGACTCCATAGTCCATCCATAAAGGAATGCTCTCAACTAGAACAGCCCTGTTATGTTTCAATACAAAACAAAACCATGAGCTATTGAAAATAATAAATGAATGAAACTAATGAATAAATCAACCAATTATCTAACCTTCTGAAACAATTCTGTTTTCTTTATCAGATATCAGTTTTGTTATATTGTACCCACCGATATGTGCCATGTTTTGACAATTACAACTCTGCATCAGTGCTGACGAGGAAAATATCTTCTCTTACTGTATTTTATTATAATTATGGCAATTACAATTGATAAAGGCTACAAACCTTTTTCTTACAAAAAATTGATACTTTAAAATGTTTTTTTTTCATAATCTGTAAGAATTATTTACATAATCTTATTTTAACAAGTCCAGCGCGGTGGTGTAATAGCCTCACAATAAGAGGGTCCCGGGTTCGATTCCCGAGCCAAGGATCTTTGTGCGGCATTTGCATGTTCTCTCTGCGCTTGCGTGGGTTTCCTCCGGGTACTCCGGTTTCCTCCCACAGTCCAAAAACATGCAGATTAGTGATTCTAAATTGTCCATAGGAGTGAAGGTGTGTGTGAATATTTGTTTGTCTATGTGTTGCCCTGAGATGGACTGGCGACTCGTCCAGCGTGTACCCCCGCTCTATCTCGACCAAATCAAGAGAAAGTTATGAATCCCCCCTCCAAAAAAGTTAGACAATAATACTGTAAAAAAATGTAAAATAGACATAAATATGGGAGTGTGTTTGATTTTATAGCAACGTATGAGAAGGTTAAGGTGTATATAGTTGTAGAATCCACTTCAAATAGCTATTGGGCAGTGGTGGCTCAAATTGTTAAGGTGTTGAGATGTTGATCGGGAGAACAGGGAGACCTGGGCTCAAGTCTGACATTGTTGGTTCTTTGAGCAAGACCCTTGCTGCTTCAAGGACGCTGCTGTACAATAGCTGAACCTGACTCTGACCCCAACTTACTAAGATGGGATATGCGAAGAAAAACATTTCACTATATGTTGCATTCTGTATAATCAAGTATGTGACAAAATAAAATAAAACTGGAATTTATTATTCAGGTTGCAGATGGAATTCCTGAACAAGATAACTGATGTTCTTTTCACTGTCCACACACATACACACCCAGACAGACACTCCTATCCGCCATTTAAAAATCACCAATTAACCTAACGTACAAACCCGATTCCAAAAAAAATTGGGACACTACAAATTGTGAATAAAAACAATGTAGTGGAAGTTTCAAATTTCAATATTTTATTCAGAATACAATATAGATAACATATCAGATGTTGAAAGTGAGACATTTTGAAAATGTCATGCCAAAAATTGGCTCATTTTGGATTTCACTAGGGCTACACATTTCAAAAAAAGTAGGACAGTTAGCAACTGGCCGGAAAAGTTAAAAGTACATATAAGAATCCGCTAGATGACCAATTTGCAACTCATTAGGTCAATTACAGGATTGGGTATATAAAGGATTAGACAGCACTGCATCACATACAGAAATGCTACTGTAATAGAAATCACAACATGGGTTTAGGAAAACTTCCAGAATACATTCAATGAACACAATCCATCGTGCCATTCGTCATTGCCAGCTAAACTCTATAGGTAAAATAAGAAGCCATACCTAAACATGATCCAGAAGCGCATGTATTTACTGTGGGCCAAGGCTCATATAAAATGGACTCTGGCAAAGTGGAAGACTGTTCAGTAATCAGACAAATCCAAATTTGAAGTTCTTTTTGGGAAACTGATGTGCAATGTCATCCGGACTAAAGAGGACAAGGACAACCTAAGTTTTTATTAGCGCTCAGTTCAGACGCCTGCATCTCTGATGGGGTATTGTCAGCTTACATATCTGAAAAGCCGCCAGTAATGCTGAAAGGTATATCCAAATACTAAAACAACATTTGTTCCAATCCCGAGGTCGTCTCATTCAGGGAAGACCTTGCATTTTTTAACTTGACAATGCCAGACTAAATACTGCATCAATTACAACATCATGGCTGTGTAGGAGAAGGATCCGGGTACTGAAATGGCCAGCCTGCAGTTCAGATCTTTCACTTATAGAGGAAGATGCAACAAAGAAGACCTAATACAGTTGACCAACCAGCCTGCATTAGACAGAAATGACAACATTCCTATTCCTAAACTATAGCAACTTGTCTCCTCTGTCCCTAGTCATTTCCGGACTGTTATCGAAAGAGGGGATTCAACACAGTAGTAAACATGGTCTTGTCCCAACTTTTTTGAGACGTGTGTATGCCTTGAAATTTTAAATTTTTAAACATTTGATATGTCAACTATGTAGTATTCTGAATAAAATATTGAAATTTGAAACTTCCACTTCATTGCATTCTGTTTTTATTCACAATTTGTAAAGTGTCCCAACTTTTTTAGAATCTGGTTTGTACTGTATGTTTTTATATTAATATGTACACAGGTACACGTGGAAAACCTGCGCAAGCGAGCAAAACCCGGGACCTTTTAGATGTGAGTTGACTATGCCACTACTACTCCACCCTTTACTTCTAAATATTTCCCAAAAATATATTAATTCTAAGTAAATATAACTACAAAAATACATATAAAACCATATTACCCTCCAGGGTACCATACTGGTCAGTGTGCTTTTGTAAAAGTCTGTTTGATTCCATTTAGTTCTACAAGCCTCTATTTCTATTGATGTTTTGTTTGCGAATAAGAAAAATGACAGCATTGACGGTTATACTAAATTCTTTAGTTTACCATTATTGTGTCAAAAAACGCAAGTAATAATAATAATAATTCTAAAAAATGTGTGGAGAAATAGCCTGCATGAATTACACTAATAAATGCAGTAACAGTCATATGAGGACAGTTTGTGGTAAGCTATCTGTAGTTTCTTCTTTCTCCTATTGTTTACTATGACTGAAAACTTTCCCTAAACAGAGTCGGGTAATTTCTGAGGGATATGACCTCACCTGCACTCATCACACTGTTCAGAATGTGGCTCAGGCTGATGTGTAGAACTCTGTTTCAAAGCTGTGTTCATCTGTTCCTTGTTTTTCATCTCCTCTATCAAAGCAATGGCCAGTAAGCATCCTAAGATAGTCAAACATCCTGCGACTAATAGCAGTGTTTTAACTCCGGTCATGCCCTGGGAAATATCAAAGGTAAAAGGAAATAAGTACTAAAAATAAATTAAAATAAATTCAATTACAGCAATGCTGTCCATACCCGCTTTTTGGAAACATAACTGTCATGTAAAGATGTGTATGGAGAAGACATTTCATAAGACGCTTCAAATGTAGAGTCAAATGACCTGCAAAAAAGACTTAATTAGCACACAAAACATAACCATGACTTTTCTTTGATTACTGTAATTAAAAGAAACCAGGACTTACGAATACATGATAACAGCAGACGATTGACATGCCGTTGCTGGTCTCTGAATCAGTCACAAGCAACAGTGTAACGTGTAAAACCTCCAGATTCGGTAGTAACTATTCCTCTTTTCAGTTCTGCTTTTATAGATTTCAAAGGTCTAAGGCACCAATAATATATCTGAGGTCAATACACCTGTTGCCTTTTTTAAAATGATTTATCACTCATGTTTATATTCACACAACACCACAACCATTTCACAGCACACAAACAGTAAAGTATTATTATATTTACAGTGTGATTATCTCCATGTTTCTATATGATGGGCAATTCAACCAACTTATTTTGGCTTTTCCTAAGAAACACACAGACAGACACACACACACATGGACAGAGAAACAAAGACAAAGACACAGACAGAGATACACAAAGACAAACAAAGAGAGACAGAGATAAACAAAGACGCACACACAGATACACGAAAACCATATACACATAAGGAGTTAAACAAAAACACAGCCACACACAGACAGACAGACACGCACACACACACGCACACACACACACACACACACAGTGTCTCAAGACTAATAGTTATTCATGGACTCAATTTTAATGTATTGGGTGGAAAACCTCTAAGTGAAGTTGCTAATCCAACATTTAAATAAAGTGTTCATTTTTGACAAAACAAACAAGTTAGCAAACTATGAATTACACTGTTTTAATTTCAGTTTGAGATTTACAATTTTACATTAAAGAAAAATAAATGACTGTTTAGCATGAGTCTCAAAGCAAACAATTGCAGAATAAATGCAGTACTAGAAATCCTTTCTGCGGTTGTCACATTTTTTCTGTATTTTGGCACATCAAAGATGCATTCCACATGTGAGCACGTTTAGTATCTGACAAAATGTCTTTAAGAAAAACAGTGATCAGGTCAGCAGACACTAAACCTTTATGCAACCTTTTTGTTTAACACATCTCTCTAATAATCTGTACAAATGATGCAACTCACTGTAATATATAGACTGACTAACGCAAGCCCTTTTTTCACTTCATACCCACCAACATCTCATAAATACATTCAGTAAATAAAGTGTCTTCTGTTCATTAATGTAGTGAAAGCAGTCTGATCCGAATCCAAGACACCGTCCAGGTCATCAATCACTCACTCTGTACAAAGTGTAGGTCACATACCTTATGAAGAACATCAGCGAGCTGATACACATTTATCTTGTTTACAATAACAATCAAACTGCTTCTATTAAATAGATCACAAATAATGAAAGCACAGTTTACTTTCTGGTTTAACTTTCACTTTTACTTCTCCAGCAGTTTCTCAATAAAATGAAACCCAACAAATTTACTCTGTATTAAAAGATTAACAGAGAACAGGTGATTGTGGCAATGTACAAAAACAATGCTGATTGTAATAAGTATACATTTAATAAATTCATTTTTATATATAAATATATCCATATATAAGAATAGGCACAGTGATTCAATTAAAGAATGTGTACTATTATTTTGTTTAAAACTATAGTAATGACAAAAAAAAACGCAGAAAAAGAGCAGAATTTAACTGGGCTGGTGCATTGTCATTAACTCTAACTAGTATTCAAACGAATCAACGTGTACAAGTCACCGTGTGTGACGTGTTAGAAAAAAATAAATAAATACACCCACAGTATACATTCTTTTTTGATCCCAGCATGTAAACATCCCTTAAATAATGCTTTTTAAATTACTTCAGCCTTGGGAATGATGAAAATAATTCAAGTGAAATACAGTGTTTACATTATATTATACAGTACAAACTTGGCACCCATGAAAAGGGTTGTACCTTATCTTCTATCTCCCAAACCAAGCTTACACATGTATTGATATGCAAGATCAAGTGCAAATGAGTACAGTAATACCAACGCCTAGTTTTAAGGCCATATCAAAAATAGTTCATACCATTCTGTGTACAAAAGTACAATTAAGCAGCTTTACATGGTAGACAGAAACTCAGGGAACGAAGTCCATCTTTGCTCTAATACTTCTACAGGACTCTACCATCATACCCCCTACCAAAGGGTCGAGCACTGCTGGTGGATCCTGCAGCTCGCTGAGAGGCGGTGGCTCTCCAGTCTCTGGAAGATGCCCTGATGCTGCTTAGACTTGCTGAAGATTGGCTTAATACAGGTGAAGACTTGACCAAATTTACATTTCCACTGGGTTCTATGACGGTATTGATGACTGCAAAAAAGAAAGGTTAGATGTGTTATTGCAATTTGTTTGCTAAACTTTTAATGTGTTGCTACACGTTACACAATCCCTTCAGAAATTTTAAAATTGTTTCTGCCAAAAAAAATGTCCAATATTGCAGTGGCTTTCATATGGCTATTACATATAGGATTATTTTCTTTAATTGTTGCACAAAAATCAACAAAAATGAACAATGTTGAAAGAATATGAAAGCAAGGTTGTCTAAATATTACAAGAAAACTCAATGGAAAAATTGGACTGAAAAATATAAACTTAATATTGCGTTTAAAGTTAAATCATTGGTCTTGCCTTATCTTTAAGACATTTTCGTTTACTGGTTAAAAGTTTAAGGCAGCTATTATTCAGCTCTTTTGTATAGTGCTTTTGACAATGGTTATTGTCTCAAAGCAGCTTTACACAATCAAAAGATAAGAATCAAAATCAGAAAATGACAGTTTTTGATGAGCTTGTCAGGAAGTAGTAGTAACTTGTTTTATGCAATATTACATGTTATACAACACAGTAAATATAGGAGAAATACTGTTAGTAAGAATTCCCTGATCATAACACCTAGTCAGATTATTTTTGTGTCAGAATGCTTTACTGCTTTTTCTCTTTACAGATCAGATGTTTTCATAGAATACTGAGATATGATGCACATGATTCACTGACCTTCTAACCGCTTTTGGATTCCCCGAAGATCACGAACAATAGACACTATTTCCTAATTAGAGAAGTTGAATGTTCAAAACATTTCGTAAACATGGATACAGATATTGCAAGTAGTCTGCAATGCAAACAAACCTTATTTGAGCATTCCAAAGACTCCTCATCAGTATCGAGCACTGTCTCTATTTTCTCCCACACCTCTGTCTTATTATGAAACAAAAGCCTGAAAGCACATAGGATTGAGACGGAGCTAAACGATCACTTTTGTTCACTTGCACATACTACTGAAAAATCACAGTGAGAAAAATCTCCACATCAAAACAATAATTTTAAGAGTGCTACTGGGGAGTTAGTGAAGGATGGTATAGTTAATAGTTAAAGTTTTTATTTTTTTTATAAAGAGAGTCATCTTCCCATGCTTTTTGCTGTTTAAAAAACTTTTTCGCTTGGGTGTGGAGGTTATAATTTGATTAACATACTTTATCTTCTCAGTCAGTCGCTCAGTGTTTTCTCGTATACTCATGGAAAGCTGGGAGACAGGATTCAGCATGGAATTGTCCAGAGCAACCTAAAGCCAAACAGAAACAAATGGTATGCATGAATACTGACAGGTATAGAAATCAACAAACTTAACAAAAATTACTGAGGGGAAATAATAGTCTAAAAAAAAATAAAATACCTGTTCCTGTTTCCAGCACTGGTGTTTAAGCCCTTGATCATTAACAGTCTGGTCAGAATTTATGGATATCGCTGAACTCTGTAGAACTGTACCGTAGTTCTTGCTGGTTTCAGGGATCTGCTGTCGTAACTGGAAACCAATTATTACATTAGTTTGTAGCAGGAGTACTCAAGAGACAGACTCCAGTCTATACCTGGACCCAGACATTATTGAATATGGACCAATTTCAAAACAAACATTAATCATAATCCAAATGAGTGTTCAATGCAGATATGTTGTATATTCGACGTTTCCCTCAACATACTGCTGTGAATCTGCTTTTTCAACCATGAACATGGTGAAAACGCATACTGTAACACACTCACCAACTAAAATTTACACCGTTTTATGCCCTTTTATGTCCAGGTTTATCAACAGGTAGAACCTTTAACGCAAAAAGGTTTACTATGTCTCTTTTTGTGTATAGTTCTGAGAATTGTCTTTTTTGTCAGACTTCTCTATTTGACCATCACTTTTCCAGACGTTGTACTCAATATAAATTTGGAAACCTTGTATTTAGGGAACCCTGGTTTATTTAACTGGCAGTCCATAACAGAAGACAAGCATTATTTTTGTATTTAACTAGGAAGTTTAATAAAAGATCGGATAAACATGGAAACCCAAGTAACAAAAAAAAACAAAACATCCTAAAATCTCAGTTTTACACAAAAGAATATAGGAAAAATGTAAGACAAGGCAGAAGAATGAAATATTACCCCTTTGGAGGTAGGCTGAGCAGGTACAGGTTCCACAGCATCAGCTGGGGTAGTACTCTCATCACCAGCAACATTATGAATTTCCTGGGCCAAAATGGCCAAGTCTTTAGCCAGGTCCTGACTCAACCTATAATAAAATAAATATAGATGGCTTAGATACTTTATAGAGGCAGGAACAGTTATCAATTAGTTTAATAATAGGACCACCAATTAAAAATAAATAATTAAAAACCAAATGAATGTTAAAATGTAAAAAAAAAATAAAATTAAAACAATATTGTTTTTTATTCCATGTGACCTCTTCCCCTATACCAGGGTTTGGCAACCTTAAACACTCAAAGAGCCATTTAAACCAGTATCTCACAGAAAAAAAACAGGGAACCACAAAATTCTTTTGACATCTGAAATGAAGAGAACATTGCATATATTGTTTTTCTTTTTGGAAAAAAATGCAGTGTGATGCATTTATGAAATAAATTAATTGAGTCTCTCTTTTAACTTGCGGCTGCAGGAAACTTTTCCGTTTGCCGTCTGCTTCTGTGTCTGAAATTATGATGTGTATTTTAAGCAACAAAAAATTAAACACTATTTTTATGTTACAAGGCATCATAACATTAGTTTTTACATTTTAAATTAAATATTTATTATTTATTTTCCAAATCCACAGGGAGCTGCAGCAGACGAATGAAAGAGCCACTTGTGGCTCCGGAGCCACTGTTTACAGACCCCTGCCCTATACCAACTAATGGCTACCCATACAAAGCTGAATACAAAACTGAATTTCTTACATGGCATTACAATGTTTCCATTTAAATTAAGAAGAATCACTTATTGTAAAATATATATTTTTTAATTTAATTTTATATATAATTTTTTTTTATACATCATTTTATACATTTTTTTTATACTGTTTGTTACCTGGCAATTTCAGCACTATGAGTAGTCCAAGTCTGGTAACTGTCACTTTCATGTCCCTCTGCTTCAGATTCTCTGCTCCTGGACTGAAGTCGGATCTGCTCAACAGTCTGGGTTCTGGAGCTGTTAAAGGCTCCTGAATGGTGGGAGCGTTTATGTTTAGCCATGCTATAGTTAGAGTCATACTCGTCCTCTGAAGTGGAGGCGTAGTCGGAGCCCTTTTGACGTCTCCTGGAGCCTTGCCCCAAGGAATTTGATTAACAAGAAACAGAGAGGAACACCAAGAGAAATAGAAATAGTAAAGAAAGGTACAGATAAAGAAGGGAAAGAAAAAGACCATGTAAAGACATATGTGAGTAGAAACCCCAAATATTAGAATGTCAGGTTACACTGGAAGGAAAAATTATCTTAAATGGCCATAAAGTGCTCTTACAATCAGCTGTCAAAAAAGGCAGTCCGGTGAAAGAAGCACTTTAGATGGTATAAGTGTTAAATGAGAAATAGATACCCAATGCATTTGTACAGTAATTTAGTTAGTTAATGACCTAGTTGTGCAAAACAAAGTATCACAAATTCACTAGGCCAACAACTTGAAAAAAATGAATATTAATCCATATATTTAGTATAAAGGATCAAAACCTTAGAAACTTTATTTTATGGAACATAAAAGAGAGAATTTACAGTTGTTGTTTATCAATCCTTGTTTTACTACAAATGATTTAATAATCAAATGATGAGTCGTTTCATCCGAACATGTAGTTTTGCAAAATAATATGCATCAGAAAATATACTTTATTATGTGAAATAATGGCTAGCTAAAGGTGAGAAAAGGGCAAAGTTCTCAGATACACACACATTATTTGGTGGTCACAGCAGCTGCAGAAGCAACGTTTTGGCCAGGTGCTTCTGTTAACTGTGTAAGTGGGACAGAACCAGACAGTTAAGCTAGCTGTGCTGCAAGAATACTAGGGAGGTGAAAGCTTTTACATACACAGTACTAATGCAATGAGCACTGAAATAAAGAACGCTTACATAATAATACATAATTACATAATATTGCCTAAATTATGCATGAATGAAAAACTCGTATATAGACATTTAGTTTTTGGTAGTGTAAAACATAGAACATAAACTATATTAAATTAAATGAAAATTTAGCTTAAACAAATCAGCTACTTAGGATTCTTCATTGTAATACAGGAATTCATAAATGTTCCTTTGTGTTCCTTAAAATTACGTTTCCAAAGCTGTTTCCAAATAGAAAACATATCCTTCCCCAAAAAGCATGAAAATGTTTTTAATTTTTAGAAACACTTATTGTAAACTAAAATGTTGGTGTAATACTTACTGGCAGTACTGCTGGCATATTTTGCACTGCTGGATCTCCCACGAATTATTGGTTGCCTGCCTGTTGTCCCAGAAACTCTTTGTGTGCCGGTCTTGAGATCAGATACCGAAGCCTTACTTGTAGATTCTAATTCTGAGCGGTTGGAAAAGCTAGGCCTACCAGCAGAGGTCTCCGTGTCACTGGGTGTAGTGAAAGAACTGGTTCTTCGTCTTGGCAGAGCCAATATGTCCAGTCGAGAAAGCTTTTTGCTCTCCTGATTTCTGGTGGACAAGGAATTGGCATCCAAGTTCTGAGAGGTCCTGTCAGTTTCTGTACTATCATTGTCGGAAGCATCGCCTAGACGTGCCCGGCGTAGCATGGATGTCCTGGTAGGCTTTGGTGCAGAAAGACTCCCAGAGCGAACGAGTGTTTGGGCCACTGAGCCTTTGCTGGGTCTCCTTGAGTTTTCACTTTGAAGGGGGACAGTATATTTCCTATGGACGGGTTTGGAGCTGAACTCCTGATCTGAAACAGCATCAGACCACGGACGTGTAAATGAGCTCTGATAGTCTTTACCTCCCTCTTTATAGTTACTGTCTACTGAACTGGCCCAGTTCTTCTTAGACAGAAGATCTACAGATAACTTAAGCTCTTGAGCATGATGTATAGTTTTTTTTTTCTCTTTCAATAGCTGACTAAGAATCCCTGTCTTTTTAGGAGCAGATATTTGACCACTACGCTGACTGATTGTACTGGATGTGTCTACATCTGATTCTGCAGAAAGCGAGTCCTCCAGAAGGCAGGGAACAGGATTAGCCTTCTGTTCTTGGAAGTTGGCCTCTAAAATCGTAAGTGCATCCTCAGTCTCTTGAAGATAAGACTGAGTGTCTTGACTGCAAGCACCTTTGAATGCATTGCTAGAATCAGGACCTGAAATGTGGGGCAATTTCATAAAATGAATGTCGTCTCTGGGCCGATGTTTAGTAAAGCTCTCCTGTCTGAAAAGTGGTACGGCAGTTTCCACACTTGCTTCCTTTCCAGAGGGAGAAACACTGAAATCACCAGATTTGCGGCTGCCATGCTGTCTTGTTATAGTGGCAGAAGAGAACTTTGTGGAATAATCTTGATCTTTCATTATTTTGTCTCCAGTTAACTGCTTAGATGATGTCTCAACCTTAACCTCTGACCAAGTCCTGTTTAGTTTCCCAGTGCTCATTGTCCTATTCTGCTCTATGACTGAACCGTCATCAGACTTGCTGGCATCACTCAGACTGTCTGGGTCTAGATCATCCATGACATACAGTTTCTGCTGATCTTTTTGAGGTAACGCTTGAATGTTTCTCTCTACCTTGTCATGAATTAGGTAAGATTCTGACTCTATGCAAATTTGAGGTGGTGGCACTTCCTCTCTTGTCTGTAAAATTTGTTGTGTTTTGAAAGTCTGGCTTTTGGTGACACGATTAGGTATCAACTGAGATTGAGTTTGCTTAACTCCTAAACAGATTTAAAATAAAGATTAACAATTTTGCATTAACAACTTTAGTTCGCATGTCCACATAAGCAAAACAAGAATACCTGAAAGATCGTTTCGTCCTAAAATGGGCCCAGAGCTGGAATAACTGTCAGCCAAACTAGCCCAACGGGAAACCCATTTAGTTTCGCCACTAGTTAATACTGCTGATCCAACCTATTAAAAAAAAAAAAGGGGGGGGGGGCAGAGATACACACATAAAACAACCAGCAAAACAAATTGTGCTAAATTGTGCAATTGTTAACCATCACCAACTCCACCAGAGAGGAAGATGATAAGATCAAGTCAGAGAAATTGCTTTTAGAGGATGCCAGAAGAAATTGAGTAAAGCTGTTGCAAAAGCAATAATTGAGGCCAAGAATCATTACTTGTTATAGTAGTACTACTACTACTACTACTACTACTAATAATAATAATAATAACAACAACTGCTCATGTATTTTTCAATATGACAGTTGAAAGTTGAAAGTTGTATAACATTTCATGTTGTAAGTATTGGTTTGACAATCATCTAAAATTATTTTAAAGAATCTTGGAACTGTTTCTTTTTAAAGTATTTATGAACAAATAATGATTCAAAAGAAAAAGTGTTACAGTTACAGTACAAAAGAAGACACCAATTGTCTCATAGAAAAAGGATAAGTGCACAATGTGTGAATTACAAGAAACAGATGTTTGACCCCTTTATTCAAGAAAAATCAATTTAAGGTTATGCAAATTACTGATTTAGTTTTGGACAAATGAAACCATACAAAGTAGCCCAGGTGTAATGTTACCTGTGCTGGACCAATGGCGGTTTCCCTAGAGCCAAGATTATGACCCGCTGCTGGGTCAGGACTAATCTCACTAAGAGGAAGGCTATCCTGGGCCTCCCTGTCAGACCTATACTCTGATGCTGCTGAGCGCTGATTGCTGTGATCAGTGCACTCAAGAACACCAAACACCTGTCAGGAAGGAACAAAGGATGGCAAGGGCTTGACAGGTAAAACAAAATGTAATTTAGCATAACTTGATTGATTTTAAGACAGCAGTCTTTTAAAAAATGGAAAAATTAATCCCTTTTGCATGTCACGATACTAATACCTGTGGATTATGCATAACTGGGCAATTTATCCAAATTAGAGCAACTTTTTAAGAAACTCTAAAAAATGTAAATGTAAGTGTAAGGATATTATTTAAATTATAGTTATTCTGAACACTGACTGTTTTGTCACACTAAAAATCTGAGCTCCAGCATTAAAAAGTGCAAGTGAAAAAGCACAGCAATGTACAGTATCTCACGCCTATCTTCCCATGGTACAATACTATAGAAATGAAATGTAGGTATATTTTAGACCGGTCAACGTGCAGCCTGTACAACTGTGAGCTGTAAGCACCATTGTTATCTAGTATGGCAAGCTGTTGCTGAGATCCTCTTTCTCTCTGCCATAACGATATCAACATCAGAGAGCTGCTGAATGTTAGCCACATGGTGCTTCAACACCTTCCTTGAGGATGCCCCACAAGTGTTCAATATGGTTCAGGTCTGTAGATATTCTTGGCCCCTTCATCATCTTCAGCTTCCTCAGCAAGGCAGTTGTCATCTTGGCAGTGTGGTCGGGTTATGATGATGTTGGAAATTACCTTTGCGGGCCTGAAGCAGAAGGGATTAAGGGTCCCAACAGTGGCTGACTTGACAGTGGTGAGATTTGAACCCCAGGTCTTCTTGGTGTTTCTTTGCGGTGGTGAGGTTTGAACAGACGTCTCCCTTAGGTAGGGCTTAAACCCAGAAACTTGACAATGTACAATTTGAGCCCCCCGTACCAGCAGCATTCATGTAGCATACGATCATTATGCTACCACCACGTTTAACATTTGTGAGATACTGTATATCAGCATTGTCGATTTGACTAAAGCAAATCTTCAGAAAAGCAGGATAAACATGAAAGCGCACATGCACATTTTTATTAAAGCAGAAAGAAATGAAGACAAAATATTGAGGGTAGCGATTTGTGGTGAGGAGAAGACAAGGAAATTAAGGGCACTCAAGATATATATTGTATATATGATAGATAGATAGATAGACAGACAGAGACATTTTCTCAGCCCAGCCCAGCCCTAGATCAACCTGCTGCTAATCTGGGTTACACATTAAACTAAACAGTAACTGAAACATACCTGATCAATCATGCTGCGTGCCTCTTCTACTTCTTTATCATGCCCGTCTGCCTCAATGGTGTAGGTGCCAGCATCACTCAAGGTGTCCTCCTCTTCTTTATGGGTTTTTTCACTGTTGCAATTAGTAGGTATGGATGTAATCAATGATTCTGAAGAAATAAGCTGTTGGGAAGGTGGTATCTCAGAATCTATAGCTGAGGGTTGAGAGAGGTTAGAACGATCTGCTACTGCTGACACATGGTTGGACGATTCAAATTGTGATTTTGCCGCCTTGTCTGTAGAACTGTGTTTTGTCCCCTTGATTAGCTCTGCCATAAAATCCAATGCCAACCTGGACTTGCGGCCCACGCTTGCAAATGGTCGAGAGGAAGCAGAGCGAGCAGAAAAATTGGACGTACTGCCATTAAGATCACTCTTTTCTCTTCTAAGCGGCCCAGCTCTTGCAGAACTATCAGAATCTTTGAGAGGAATAGTAACACGCTGAGTGGGTGCGCTCTGTACAGATGAGGAGGTTGAACTCTCACAAACATGGACCTTTTCTGTTCTTCTATTGTGGACAACTTGGGACTCCATAGGAGTGTTAGTGTTACTGGTAAAAGAGTGAGAGCGACATCTGAGCATTTCGTCTTCCTTGATATTGATAAAATCTTGCTGGGGGTCCTTTTTAGGCTGAGTTTGACAACGTGGTGTAGAGGTCATGGGAGGTTCCTCTCTCTCTGGAGGAGTAAACTGTTGAGGAGTCAGCGCTTGTGAAAAGTTATGAGGGTTTGGGACAGGATCTTCAGAGTCACTTTGCATTCCATCCGCATGATAGTGTCCATCTAACAAAGACATTTGAAATCATTTGCTCAATTTAACATTAAAAAGTGGATTTGTTTGCTGATTGTGAGGAAGGTTTTAACTTTCTAAAAATATTTTATATACATAAACTTTATCACTGAACTTTAGATTAACACAGCGCTCCCGAATGTAGCTTACAAAAGACAGCATATGCACCTCCTACTGGGTCTGACACTGTTTTTTTCTACATTAAACCAGCATTCCTAGAACTATGTGTTACAACGTATGGGAGGTCATTAAAACTACAAATAGGGCTATGAAAAAGATTAACAATTTTCCATGCTATTTAAATTATCTTACAAACTACTTTTTCTTTAAATATAAGACTATGTACATAACATTTAAATAAAGTGTGCCATTTCTTTCACTACCCAAAGCTTTCCACTCCAGTTCTGCTTAAGCAAATGTGTCGCAAATAATCAAACATTGAGTACCTACACAATTAATGATTTACATGCAATATGTTGTCTATGCTAAAGTTTCTCTCATAACATAACAATGTTTGGTAAATGAAATGTTCTTGAACTTAAACTGTTCTTGACTGTTTTGTTGTCTCCCTTACGCATACGAATTAAAAGTGCAACCTCATGTACACCTAGGGGTGAATTAAGCCAGCGTTGTCCAGAGCTGAGCCCACTTACATGGGCGACACTGGTGATTTAGAGCTTTGTGAAGGTTTGTGCTCTGATCGTTTGCCATTGAACATAAGGTTTGAAATGAGCATGTGTAATTCGATCGTTGAGGTGTCAATCTTCTATTGGGTTTCTATTATATCTAATAAAAACCAAACACGTTCTTTTCATCATTGTATACAAACCTTTCATCCTGTCCAGTAACGGCTTACTCTCGGTAGTGTAAAGATCATCAGACCTGGAACTTCTCATTGTGCTTGCATCAGTCTGCACCAGCCAATCAGCCACCTTGTTGTCTGATAACATTACCTCTGTCGGAGTAACTAGTGTCTCCTTGTCAGGGTTCTTGCGTTGACGGAAGGAGAATTTTGTAACGTGGTCTTTAATTTTAATCTTTCCAGGAGTGCAATCATCAAACTCAATTGTGAAGGAAGCATGACTCTGGACTACAGGGGGCGTCGATGGTGTTTTAACCATAATGTCTTTAGTTGGAATCACCTGTACCTCTTGCTCTGCAGTTTTGGGCTTTGACTGGAATTCTTTGGTGGTAATTTCAAAGTAATTTGCGTCCCTTCGATTGGTATGAATAGTCGTTCCTTGACGTACAGAGGAGGGTTCATTAACCGCTGGTCTGAAGTCATCATTCTGTTTCTCTGTGAAAGGAATTAATATAATAAAGCTTAACATTAGTGAGAAAGTACTTCAAATTTACTGGGGTTTTCTTTTGATTCCAAGATGCTAAATTTCTCATTCACCAATCCTTATCACAGACCTCTATTCTCAGCTCTTCGGAGGAGGGAGGGTTAGGAAATGCCACACATTTAAGCACATCTACCAATAAAAATCAGTTTCCTGTGCCCATCTTCTCCTAAAAGTGTTTAGCAGTAATGTAGCAACTCATGACACAAAGCCTAGTGCACCACTATTCATATTTAGAAGATTGAATACAAAACACACAACAAAATTGAATGAGCAGTAATCATGTTTCAGGACATGTAAACACCAAATTGTACTAGAGAAACTCTCATGTAAACAAAGATTAAATAGAAATTACAAAAAAGTATTTTGATGGTTGTAAAGTCTTCTTCTCCTCCTTTCGGCTGCTCCCGTTAGGGGTCGCCACAGTAGATCGCTTTTCTCAACACTACCCTGTCCTTCACATCTGCCTCTTTCACTCCATCTACCTGCATATCTTCCTTCACCACATCCATAAACCTCCTCTTTGGTCTTCCTCTTTTCCTCCTACCCGGCACCTCC
>JAOTRA010000002.1:3772279-3784146 GCA_026260255.1 Pseudolaguvia tuberculata | reverse complement strand
ACACACACACACACACACACACACACACACACACACACACACACACACACACACACACACACACACACGCACAAATTACGAAAAACGCACTTATAAAACCTTGTCTACATAGAGATACAATATCATATCATCCTTCAGCTAAGCTCAATTCATTCAGCTCACCTCACTTTCCTCTTACTTACCTTTGCGACTATTACTTCCTTCTTAAGGATTTTCATGGCGTAATATCGCCCTGTGGCTTTCTCCTTCACCAGGATGACTTTGCCAAAAGTGCCTTTCCCGAGGAGTTTGAGGTATTCAAAGTCATGCATAGTCTAAACAGCACACAAACGAGAGCATATTTACACAACAGCTCTAACCGCCAACCTCATACAAAGGACAATCATAGGGCATGCTCAGATTTCAGATAGTAACTCCTCACAACAGATACACATTTGACCTCTGATGGCCAAGTGGATATGGTGGTAAATCTGTGTGTGTGTGTGTGTGTGTGTGTGTGTGCGCGCGTGCGTGCGTATATGAGAAAAACACATGCATACACACACATGCACATTCCTATGGCCTATTTAAAATCATCAAATCAACCTAATGTACCTTTTTTTGGCCTGTGGGAATAAACCGGAGTACCCGGAGAATCCAAATAAACCAAAATGAAACCGCATTTGAGAACACACCCTCTAGTTTAATTAGTCATAATTTCTGGTCTTATCTTATACCAAGTTAATTGTTTTACAGTTTGTATTTTTCCATTTTAATACAGACCAGGGGTCAAGTTTTACCTTGTTTATATGGGAGGTTTCAATTGAAATAAAATGAAAATGAAGATAAAGAAAACCAAAAGAACTACAGGTGATTTAACCGAGAGTGCTGTTTACCACTTTCTGCCGAGGTTTGGTTAAATACATCTCCATATCCATGGGGTCAGGAGAAGAGTCCATCATCTCCTCCTCCTGCTTCTGCAGACCATCAGCCACAGTCTGGATGGCTTTAGTCCATTCCTCCCTGCAGAAAAGGGCACAATATTAACAGAAATAACAGAAATCTTATACACTAAAATAAACACTATTATTTCATTTATCTCTTCCATACAGACATTTTGATATGGTAAGGGTAAAGATCAGCATCTAATATGGTTCAGATGGTTAAACATTTTATTATAACTAAAAATTGCCTTTTTTTTTTTTTTACTAATATTGAAGCATTTTTTCATTATCGTTTCTTTAGTAATCAGACTACAAACTACAAGGATATAACACATCAGCTTTTTGATTCAGGTGGTTTATCATAAATTAAAACCTAAAGGAAACTATGACTAAATATAGGTTTAGCATATCAGTCACCCAAACCTGCAAACAATCAGTACTGGTATTAACAAAATATTAATATTGCTGCTGATTCTTAAATGTTATGTCTGCGCTCACTTTTCCCAAAAAGTCAAATTCTTTTACTTTCCTTAAGCTTTTCATTTTCTTTTTTGATATACTTTATTGATCCCATGAGGGAAATTCTTGATTTTCACATATCCCATCTGAGTAAGTTGGGGGTCAGAGCGCAGGGCCAGCTATTGTACAGCGGGAAGGGTTAAGGGTCTTGCTCAACTTGAGCCCAGGTATTCCTTGGCGGTGGTGGGGTTTGAACCCAGGTCTTCCGATCAACAACTCAGCACCTTAATCATTGACCCACCACTGTCCCATTTCTTTCTTTCTCTTAAATTTCTTGGATCTTTTTCTCGTCTTCTGAAAGCTTTTCCATTGTTTTCTTTTCTCTTCTCTTCTCTTTAAAAGCTGATCTTTTCTTTGTTGTCTCTTAAAAGCTTTTCTTTCCCTATACCAGGGCTGCACATCGTACCTGGTGCTAACTAAATGACCGGTCAGGTGTTGTGCGTTCCATTGATCATTCGTAATGGCGGCGTTGCCTGGTAAATGTGCGTGAATCTGTCTAACTAGAACCTTAGGAGACAAGTTTTCCTGTCGCAAAGTGTATGTTATACTTTAAGCTTTCTATAATGTAATGTATTGCACAGTATGACAATATAATGTGATAAAATAGTTTGATATCATTTTCTTACTTTTCTCTTACACGGGTTAATAGATTATATAGTTGAACCTCTGTGTTCCTTTATGAAATTGAATGAATTAAAATTTTGCCTTGATACATGTGGTAATCTCATCATATGAACTGAAAGATAAGTAGAGTGCGAGTTTAGCAGCGTTTGTGTCAGTGAAAAGTTAAGCAAAGGCAGTAATAGCATGTTTAATAATTGTACAGTTCATTTTCATCAGCATGTTACACGTTAACAGCGTTGACCTCAGCAGGTGTTGAAAAGCTATGTTATTTTGTGTGTGTGTGTGTGTGTGTGTGTGTGTGTGTGTGTGTGTGTGTGTGTGTGTGTGTGTGTTTCTGACCGTTCCTCTGGGGTCTCCACATGGAAGGTGCGCTCTATAACTGTGGTCCACTGCAGGCAGCGGATGATGAATGTATTGGGCTTTGGCCTCTCAGTCTTCATCAGCTGACATTCTGGACACGGCCGTGGACATTTGCACCAGGGAGCATATGAGAGGGAGGGAGAGAAAGAGAGAGAGAGACCAAGAGAAAGAGAGAGAGAGTGAGGGAGGAAAATAAATGAGAGGAGAGAAAGATATGGTGACAATCATTTATCTTTATCTCCATCCATCGTCAGCACTGCATTAACCACTCATGCTGGACAGTTGCATTGCAGTAGAGCAAGTGCATCATGGGACTGCAGCGGTGTTCAGCTCCTGGGTATTCCTCTTAGATTAAAATGGGTAGTGCAGTATTGTTTGTGATAAATCCTCATCAGTCATTACAGTAAGCACTGCAAAACTTTGCAAAATCACATTCCACATGCTATAAATACTGGCCTATTTCCTCATTCCTTATTTTAATACAATTTCATACTGTATTAATCTAGAAGCTGATGTGAGGTTACAGATGACAACTCTTCTTGTTTGCCCCGATAACAGAGACTTTGGTACATGTCTGATCCTGACGCAACGTCCAGGAAAATTACCAGTGTCATGCAGAAATGTCATTTGTGTTTAGGGTCACTACATTTCATTAGTTTTATAAGTAAAACCTGTATTTTATAATTTAGTCAATACCATGTATTCATACACTCAACACAAATACTCATAACCAGCGAGATTAAGGAACATAGATCATCTTTACAGGACCAGAAACATGGAAATACACTTAATTCCTGCAGTGACGAGCAAGCTGTGCCCACTAGAAATCATCAGCACATGGAAACATCAGCACAGAATAAATCAACCCGAATAGGAAAGTCAGTTGGATTGACAATAATTTGCATATAAACGATTGATTTTACTCTTAGACACCCAAGACCAATTTCTCTATAGTTTACTAAAAGGAAATGCGCTGCAACTTAATTTATTCCAAATTGTTCTAGAAACCACGGTCACCTCACAACAAGAAGGTTCCGAGTTCGATTCCCGGGCCGGAGATCTTTGTGTGGAGTTTGCACGTTCTTCCTGCATTTGCATGGGTTTCCTCCGGGTACTCCGGTTTTCTCCCACAGTCCAAAAACATGCAGATTAGGTCGATTGGTGATTACAAATTGTCCATAGGCGTGAATGTGTGTGTGTGTGTGTGTGTGTGTGTGTGTGTGTGTATGGCTGCTCTGAGATGGACTGGCGACCTGTCCAGGGTGTTCCCCTATGAGAGCTGGGATAGGCGCCAGCAGACCCCAGTGACCCTGAATTAGGAAATAAGCAGGTATGATGAATGAATTAATTTATTCTTAATTGTTCCTGACCCAAACACTTTCACCATCAGCAAATGGGATTTTTTGTTATAACACTAAGTTTATCAATAATCAAAATTTATAAATACATTTATACATACTTTCCCCTTCCCTCACGCTGATTTAAACTTTTCTGAACTGAGAGAAATCAACTCTTCTTTTTTTCATGCTTACAGACAGACAAGTCCAGCGGGGTAAAAAAAAAATGTAAATCAGCAGTTAAATACTACACTAATGTCTTTTTCAGCAAGGAAACAAAAATAAGCAGTGGCAACTAAACCCAAAAAATCCTGACTTTTGCTTTTTGAAGTAGCAACGCACAGTGGTGGTAGAACAGTGGCATCAGGAGCCATATGTGGGAGAGGAAGCTGAAGCACTGAGCCATTTGTGGCAGGAGAGGAAGGAAGACTAGGGGGTGGGTGGAATAGGAGTGGGGTACCAACATAAGAGGCCTGTCGAGGAGATGGAGGACTTGAGTGGAGGCCACCACTGTGCTCCAGCAGGGCTCATCGACAGCCCAGAATGCTTTGCACCGTGTCATCGGTGTACAAAGACATCATTGCTGTTACACGACTGATTGCGTCCGATGCTGGGGACGACTTCTGCTGCTGATGCAGGCTGCTGCTTCAGAGCATAGCCGAGATAAATAATGAGAATAAGACATTTAATAACCGTTATAACTCACGAATGTCAGGATGGAAGCAATTCCTTTAACAAACAATATGGTTGTCTAATTAGCCTGTTCAATCATACAAGCGGCTTTTGGCAACGATGGAGGAGTGACGCTTGATTGAATTCAAAAGGGGAAACTGAAGGCGGAGAAAGAAGTGATGGAAACGAAAAACACAAAAACTAAGGTCCTGCAGTGTTTTTGACCGTTTTATATCCTTATATTAAATCTGTAGTTTTGAAACTGATGTCGCAGAGTAAAAAAGGAAAAGGGAGGTGGTTAGGGTGACGTTTATTGGGAGCCACCAAATATTTAAGAGATTACCAGCTAAAAGATGAGCTGGAGATATATGCCATGATGCACTGCTCTGGCAGTCAGGGTTAGGTTTTCCCTCTGGTTGTTGTCACTGCATGGTGTGACGCTCCCCTCAATATCCTCACACTCAATATCCCCCTCTTTCTAACTTGCGTTTTAGAAGGATGGTGGGTAAAATTTTCAATATATTTTATTGTGAAAAAGCAGGAACCTGGCAGGAAAAGTTTGGGAACCACTGTATTAAAATATTCCTAAAATGCAAATTAATGTTTGTGCTTAAGCATTCAATGTTTCAACATTTCCCGCCAAAAATGTCGGCGTGAGACACTTACGTGCCACAGAGAAATTATTAAGCGGCGTCTCAAGCTGGTCCAAATCCTGTGGCCGCTCCTTATAACCAATGAATGTTCCATCGTTCTTCAGCAAGAAATACCTCGGCCTCCATGTCTTGATGTACTCTCCTGTTGAGCAGAGTGGAAAAAAGAAAGAGTTAAAGAGAGAGAGAGAGCGAGATGGCATTAAATACAGGCTGTTTTTGATAATAGTGGGCATTTGATTAATTCCTGGTAAAAATTATAAAATGTTCCGTTTTTTAATGACCGAATTTATAGTGCCTCAAAAAAAAAGGATTTTTTTTCCTCACATTTTGTCACTTTACAACCACAAACTTACATGAATTTTATTGAGATGTTGGACCACATAAGATTGTGCACATTGAATTGTGGAAATTTGACAAAAATAATAATGTGTTTGGTGTCCGTTTGTATTCAGCTCACCTTCGTCAATACACCCCCCCCCCCCTCACTGCAATTAGCTGTAAATCTTTTGGGGTAAGTCACTACCAGCATTGTACATATAGAAAAACTTTCTTTCCTGTTTTTCATTAAAAATAGCGCCAACGCAGCCAGACTGGATAGGGAGCATTAAATGTTTTGCCACAGATGTTCAATGGAATTTAAGTCTGAATTTTTTTTGTCTTTCAGATAACAGATGTTAATACAGCAGAACTTCTGTGTTTCTTTACTTGATAAAATGAAAGTCAAAGTAACTAAACTTTTGGAGACCTCTGTGTCCTGCTTTAAAGACCCCAAAAATAAAGTCAGACCAAATCCCACATCCCACCATTCAATGATGAGTACAGTTCAGACAAACAAAGGTTTACTTACATTTACAATTTACAGAATTTGGCAGACGCTCTTATCCAGAGCGACTTAAATTTGAACTGAACAATTGGGGTTTAAGGGCCTTGCTCAAGGGCCCACAGTGGTTGCTTAGTAGAGGTGGGAATCGGACACCGGTCTTTCTGGTATCAGTCCAACACTCTCCACTGAGCCGCCACTCCCAACTTCCTACAGTATAGTACAATAATATATTAACTTTAATATTATTCTTTTTTCTTGCTGTAGACTAGAAAAATAGGTTTTTTTTACGGAGGCATAATCTTAAACAGGCTAGATCTACTAAATACATACACACACCTGCTACTGCTGTGAACAAGAAAGAACACTAAAACACACCTCCCCATGACTAAAACCTTGTAGAAAATAGTGGGCCAGATGTTGCACTGTTAGGAGGAAAAAAAGCTTACACATTAGAAAAAAAGGCCCAAGCATCTGCAACATCTTGGTACGAAACTGCGAGTGAATAAAAAGTTGGAATTGAATAGTTTTCTAGGCTGGAGAGTCAGGATTCATTTTTAATTATGGCAGAGTGGTATTAACCCCATGCAGAGGCTGAGCAAGCTGTCCTTAATTGGCCCATTTACTCCTGGCGTTTCAATTGTGAGTCGTGCTGAATCAGTCAGAGCTGCCAGAGCAAACTGCTGCCTCTCTGCCATCCGCTGAGCTCGGAGATTTTCCCACTGTGACCAACCTGTCAGAGAATGAACACCCAAGCCTGAACTCACTGACCGAAGCTACGCCACATACATCAAAGGTGTCCTTCCAGAGTGAGCAGCCACAGTTTTGTAAGCATCAAGGAGGCGTCAGCAATAGCTTGTGGTAATTGGCTAAGAGATATACGATTGAATAGAGTTTCCACAATTTTTGCTTCTACATGCACATTTTACTTCTGAATTAGAGCGTCTGCAATGATAATTGACTTCTACTATTGCTAATGTGACATGACGTTTCGGCACTTTGTGATGTGCCTCTGCTTTGGGTTTTTAATTGTTTACAAAAACTAATACTATGAAAAAAATCAAAATGATTGTTGAGGGTGGTGCTGCGTTGGGCAAGTGACATAACTAACGATGTAACTCAACACTGTGGACACAGTCAGCACAGATGATGGCAGGAGGTCTGTCAGCCAAGCAGTGAATCTCTCAAACTCCTCACTCCTGCCTGCTCTCTTTCCCAAAGCTGTTTAACAGGTCAAGTGAGGTCAGGAACAGCATGTCAACAATGCAGACACTTCCTGACCATGGTACTGGTGACAGACCAGACAGAGAGAAAAAGTATCCAAGGGGCAGTTTACAGAAAAGCACATGTACCCACCTACAGCTACAGAAGAAGAACCCTGAGCTTTGGTGTTGTATTTGTGAGAAAAAGCTCCAGACGCTATTATGACTGCTGCAGTGGCTGGCACTGCCCATCACAGGAGATTAGCACGCTTAGCAGCTGACACAGGCCAGTCAGGGTGGGTGCTGTGCATCAGTCAAACTGCCATCAACACACATGCGCGCGCACACACACACACACACACGCGCACGCACACGCACGCACACGCACGCATGCACACGCATGCACACGCATGCACACGCATGCACACGCATGCACACACACACACACACACACACACACACACACACACACGATCTCACTGGAGTTTTAATGATCATTAGAATGATCTCAAGACAGCTGTTGGAAAACAATTAGCAATACACTACAACATAAAGGTCTAACATCCTTCAGCACCAGCAAGTTTCCCCTGATCAAGAATGCAGTGGTCCAGGAAGAAGTGGACTAGAAAAAAAGAAAATTAATAAAGGGATCAGAAAGTTCAAGTTGCCAAAAGTCCACCTCCAAACTTTAAAGATCTGCCAAAAAACAGTGAGACAAAATCCCTCGAGAGGTGTGTAAAACTGGTGGGCAACTATAAGAAACATCTGACCTCTGTGATTACCAACAAGGGCTTTGTCACCAAGTTCAGTTAGTTATTTTGTGAAGGGGTCAAATACTTATTTCACATACTAAAGTGTTAATCAGTTAATAAATTTCTGTTTCCAAATCTGGTTAGGAGTTTTCCAGGGAATTATCATGTATTGTAACACAAAGAATTCGGACCTACTGCATGCCTCACATACTATGTAGTATGCAATCAGACTGTACCCAAAATATTAACTAAAGTCTTATTCTGTGTGAGCATTGATATATAACACAATGGTATTATATATTTGACTGGACTTGTCTTTTTACCAGGACTATAATATTGATTATTTCCAACCAAATGACAGTATATGAGCAGAACAAATCTGAAAAATATTTTGCCAGCAGGTCCAGTCACTTCATTAAACCTTCACCCAGCCTTGACAGATACACTATATGAATACAAGGTGTAATTACTATAGTTATCTGTTACTAGCATGGTGTCCTAGTGGTTTAGTACTGTTGCCTCACAGCAAGAGAGCGCAGCTTTAATTCCTTTTCTGTGTGGAGTTTGCATGCTCTCCTCGTGCTTGCCTGGGTTTATGCCGTGTACTCCGGTTTCTTCCCACAGTCCAAAATGTATATAATGTCCATTAAGTTCATTAGTGATTCTAAATTGTGTCATTCGAAGGACTGGCAACTAGTCTAGGGTGTACCTTGCCTGCCTTTCATCCTTCAGAGTTGGAAGAATTTGTGACCCCAAATTAGGGAAAAAAGGGGCGATAAAAAATAAATGCTAACAGCAACAGAATGAATTTCAGGAAAGTCTGTTGAGTCAACAAAACTCAGCAGTGGTAGAGGCTCTAGTAGCTCAAATGGTTACGGTGTTGAGTTGTTGATCGGAAGACAAGGAAAACCTGGGTTCAAGTCCACCACTGTTGGATCCTTAAGCAAGCTCTAAGCTGTACAATAGCTGACCCTGCACTCTGACCCCCATGACTATGATGGGATATGCAAAGAAAAACATTTCACTATATTTTGTGCTGTATATAATCATGTATGTGACGAATTAAAATAGGAAAATATTTTTAAAAAACATCAAATTCAAATCTAACCCAGTTTCAGATAGGAAGCTAAGTTTCCAGGAACTACAGGTGCTTCTCGATAAATTTGAATGTCATGAAAATGGGCAATATTATAATAAAACCTGTATATTATATAGACTGATTCTACAGAGAATGAAATGTCACACAGCCAAAGGTACCAAAAGCCGGTTCAATGATCATGGTGTTACTGTGCTTCATTGGCCAGCAAACTCGCCTGACCCAAACCCTATAGAGAAACTATAGGATATTGCTAAGAGAAAGAGAGACCGACCAATGCAGTTCTGAAGACCTGAAGGTTGCCAACCAAGCAACCTGGGCTTCCATTATACATTTGCAGTGCCAGAGGCTGATTGCTTTCATTCCATGCTGCATTGATGCAATAATTCATGCATAAGGAGGCCCAATCAAGTTGTGAGTGCGTAGAAATTAATATACTTTTCCGAAGCCTGTGACATTTTTGTTTAAAATATAATTTTCTTATTGATGAAATATTCTAATTTTTGAAGACACTGCATTTTAGGGCTTCATTATCTGTAAGTCAGAATCATCAACATTTCAAGAAATAAAGGACTGAAAGACTATCTGTGTAATGAATCTATAGAATATACGGGTTTCCCTTTCTGAAATGAAAGACAAATATTGTCCTTTTTCATGTCATTTTAATTTTTTAAGATTCACCTGGATAAGTATGCTTACACCCGATGAAATCTGCTCCATGTCAGCTTGGTTTAACCTGATCAGTCCAACGGGAAATGTCATGTGGTTTCACAGCAGGCAGCAGATATGTGAAGACACGATTTCTGTCATCTTATTAGAAACGTTTGTTATAACATGGAGGTCATACTAGATTTTCATTCTCTTTATGATTCCACCACAGGGGTCAATCATTTCTTTTATTCTAATCTGAACTATCCCTTTGTTATTATGTATGTTTTTTTCCTTGAGAACACTGCCCACCTTCACAGTTCACTTCTATCTGTATACCATTCAGACAGGCTAGTCAATTGGTGAAACCATAAGTACATATTTTGGTAATCTAATTAAACCACTGTTAGAATAGTTCTCAGAAATTCTCAGAGGGTCTATTAAAACAAGCAGTTTGGATTTTCATAAAATGAACATTTTACAATAGGATTTTATTTGTAACATTAACATAGATGTAGAATAGGCTTGCTGCAATAGTCTACTAATAGGCACCGTCCACACCATCATTTGGAATTTAATGAAAAAGAAAACAATGTTTTTCTTCATTTGCCCACTAAAGCAATTGATGCTGCAGAGTGCACAATTAAAATTAATTGTAAGACTTGGGGCAGGGCGGCGCGGTGGCATAGTGGATAGCACAGTCGTCTCACAACAAGACGGTCCCATGTTCGATTCCCGGGCCGGCCATCTTTCTGTGCAGAGTTTGCATGTGGTTGGTGACTCTAAATTGTCCATTGAGTGAATGGTGGTTTGTCTATGTGTTGCCCTGAGATGGTGACCCATTCAAGGTGTACCCCTGCCTCTCTCCCTATGTGCGCTGGGATAAGCGCCAGCAGACCCCAGTGACCCCGAATTAGGGAATAAGCGGGTAAGAAGATGAATGAATGAATGAATGAATGAATGAATGAATGAATGAATGAATGGGGGTAGCGCAGTGGTGTAGTGGTTAGCACAGTCACCTCACAATAAGTAAGTCCAGGGTCTGATTTCCGGTCTTAATAAGTGGCTTTGAAGATAAATGAATGAATGGCTTACTATTAGTTTATTTTCAGGAACTATGTTACACTCAGTGCTCATTACTAAATTTCAATTTAAAATTCCTTCTGTATTCACTTAATCAATTATTGATATTAATTATATATTTGCTGTTACGTACAGTATGTATTTCTATTCATGCATATTCATGCTATTCATGCAAGTTCTATCAGAACATATTGGTTATGATCAGCAACATATGTTGCTGATCCTGTATCAGAGCAGTGATGTTGATAACT
Source organism: Pseudolaguvia tuberculata (assembly GCA_026260255.1). Taxonomy (NCBI): domain Eukaryota; kingdom Metazoa; phylum Chordata; class Actinopteri; order Siluriformes; family Sisoridae; genus Pseudolaguvia; species Pseudolaguvia tuberculata. Next base: position 3,773,206 of record JAOTRA010000002.1, on the reverse strand, counting down.
AAATTACATTCAAGTAAAACGGTCCTGTCTGTGGGTGACAAGTGGCTTTACAGAGTAATGATTCCAGCCATTTTTACAATGTTTGTGTTTACAGTGCAATAGAACACATTTCCGATATAAATGTATCCTGTATTAATGATTAACGTCTGAACAAATCCACACTGATTCCACAACAAACTTACAAAGACTTAAAAAAAAGGAAGTTACTGCAAAAAAAAAAACCTCCAAAAAACCCACATAACCCTTCCCCCAAGTATGTGAGCTGATTTCTGAATGAATTTCCTGCCGCTCAACTCCTCCCAGTTCTCCGAGTGAAAGAGTAACGCCACTGGAAGTTGGTGTGAACTGCTCAGCTGCTCGCTGCTGTTTTTCTGCCCACCACATCCGCCTGACCGTCTGCTGGTCTCCCTTTAACACGAGCCAGCTTCTAATAAAATCACTTCTGTGAATTCATCCCCGTCCTCTCTGTAACACTTACACACACACAAACTTCCTTTTTTCAACAGCTCTTCCTCATTTTCACCCGCAGCACTTCCACTTTTGTCACACTGGCCTCTTGTTTCTTGGACAGGGCACGATAAACAAGGAATAAAGTGTAGCAGCTGCCAGCAGGGTTTTTTCCCACCTTTGTGCCTCAGGATAACATGATAACAAAAGACACAACAGCATGGAAAATAATGAAGTGATACCATGCACGTCAATGTAAAGCAACAAATTAGGAAGTTTAAGTTTAATTTTTTTTAACTGGTTATGAAAAAGAACGTTGCAGACTGTAAAAATCATTTACAGTAAGGTGCAGGTGCAAATATATCTAAGCAACAGCACACACACACGCACGCACGCACGCACGCACGCGCGCGCGCGCACACACACACACACACACACACACACACACACACACACACACACACACACACACACACACAC
>JAOTRA010000002.1:3733540-3746136 GCA_026260255.1 Pseudolaguvia tuberculata | reverse complement strand
GTGTGTGTGTGTGTGTGTGTGTGTGTGTGTGTGTGTGTGTGTGTGTGTGTGTGTGTGTGTGTGTGTGTGTATTTGTATTCGCTACCTCGCTCACCACCTCCGCGCAGTGCAGTTATCGGCTTGCTTCGTCGTTAAAGGCTCCAGAACACACACACACACACACACACACACACACACACACACAGCGCAGCTATGCGTCCGTTTTGTTATCCCCCGATCATTTTCTAGTCCTCATCCACCGTTTAAACATCTGTTTCATCCGCCATCACATCTGTAACCATTCATATTTTTTTCTTACAACAAAGCGACGAACTTTAGTTAAAGTTTCTCGAAAAGTTTCCCACTAGCACCGATCAGTGCCTGCGGTCCTGAAGTAGTATCATCGTTGTCAGTGCTGTGCGATACAGACACACACGCACACGAGCGCGCGCGAAGTTTGGTATCTGCGCCGTGATTTCCCCTCTCTTGCCGGATTCCGGTAACATATGGCGTAAACGCGCGCACAGCTGGAGGTTAGCGTTTGCTCGGCGCTGATGTCAGAGCAGCTGATTCCACAGCTTGCGGGATAATTAGCGAACAGGACCACCAGTTCAGCCACTCGCTTGTTTTACTCGGACGGGAAACGCCATTTCTTCCAGTCACGCAGGGTTTTTTTTTTTGCGTTTGCAGTTGTACGGTGCGCGCAAAGCCACGAGTGATTTCTCTATGCGTCATCCACAAGGTAAGGCAACAAACTAAAGGACTGCAATAAAGTTGGAAATGTTTTACAACAGTTTTTGTACAAGAGTTTTCATTCTTTATAATAGTTATTTATTCAAAATAACTTTACACTGATTTGCGGACTTTCTGCCTCAATGTTCTGCTGTATTAAATACAGATCACCAGAGGTTTGTCCTTTAAATCTCCTGTATGCTTTTCCTCATGGTTTGTCTCCAGTGGTCTCAGGTCCGAATGCTTTGCTAAGCCTGCTTTGTCACCTTTATTTGAACGCCTCGCCCTGTTTATTCAATATCCGGTTTTTCCTGTTTTTTTTTTCTCTGTTAGGTTATGAGAGAAACATGGAGTTCCCAGACCATAGTCGCCACTTGCTGCAGTGCCTCAGTCAGCAGCGTCACCAGGGCTTTCTGTGCGACTGCACGGTGTTGGTCGGGGTAGCCCGGTTCCGTGCCCATCGGGCTGTGTTGGCTTCATGTAGCATGTACTTCCACCTTTTCTACCGGGACCAACTGGACACCCATGACGTGGTACGACTGAATAGTGACATTGTGACGGCACCAGCATTCAGTCTGCTCCTTGAGTTCATGTATGAAGGAAAGCTGGAGTTCAGCACTCTGCCAGTGGAGGACGTTCTGGCTGCCGCCAGTTACCTACACATGTATGACATTGTTAAAGTATGCAAGGGAAGACTGAAAGAAAAGGAGTTGTCCTGTCTGGAAGAGAAACTTGTTGACAGTGTGAATCTCAGCTGCTTGGACAGGGAGATCTTGCCTGACAGAGGGATAGAGCCCTGCAAAATCCCCCTGAGAGGCCAAATGGCAGATGACATGGGCATGGATGACATCACAGATTGCGATAGGCCTGTGCTGGCAAGGCAGAAGGCTAATGGTCACCTCAGTGGGTCTCTGGACCTTGTAGGTGTCAATTATGTGTCAACGGAGGCCGAGGCCCGTGTGCGAACAGCTGGAAAAACGACTGTGGACGTCAGCAGTGCATCCCAAAGGTCCCGGGTGCCCGATGACATGGACAGTGCACTGGACTTGTCTTTGAAAGCACTGTCGGGCAGAGATGTGGGACAGCTGGCCCTCGACAGGCAGCAGCAGGGCATAGAGATGCACGCTCGAGACGAACAAGGCACACTGTCAGTGAAGGAGGAGGTTGGGGGGGCCAGCTTTGGGAATAGTTTGCCCATGACAGGGTTCGATGCCCTCTTTCGAGGCAAAAATGGCACTCTGCTGCCCCCGGAGGAGCACCTGATGATGGAGGATGAGGAGGAGGAAGTGGTGGGGTTGGATGTTGATGAAGAGGTTGAAGGGATGGTAGGAAGGGTGGGGGTTTTAGTGCCACAAAGAGCACGTAGCCACAGTCGAGAGGGAAGCGAGGAGCCTCGAGGAAGAAGTGAGGAAGAAGAGGACGATGATGAGCTGACCTCCACGGACATCACTGCACTCCTGCCGCCAACAGGCACTGTTCCAATGTGTGTGTGCCCACTATGCAGCAAGGCATTCCCAACCCCTCATGCTCTGCAGCCACACCTGAGCTTGCACTTTCGTGAGCGAGAGGGCGCGCGTACAAAGCTCTCGCCAGACGCCTCAGTGCCCACCTGTGCTCAGTGTGGCAAGACTTTCTCATGTGCATATACGTTAAAGCGGCACGAGCGCACACACTCGGGCGAAAAGCCCTACACCTGTGGCACGTGCGGCAAGAGCTTCCAGTACTCTCACAACCTGAGTAGACACGCCGTGGTGCACACACGTGAGAAACCTCACGCATGCAAATGGTGCGAACGACGCTTTACACAGTCAGGAGACCTATACAGACATATCCGCAAGTTCCATTGTGCTCTCGTCAAGACCCTCTCTATTGGATAAGCACACAGTTTCTTCCTTTAAACCCTTAGCCACAGTGAGTTTGATAACTATGCACTCCACTACGACTATAAACTGGTTCCAGTATTGAACTGTATGTTTCTGCAGAGTGTAGAACTAAAGGTCCTATCAGAGTCCCTCCACCCAGTGGAGGTGTGAAGTGAAGGTTTATGATGCACTTGGTCACTTACTGGCCATCTATCTGGCATCTTCTGAAGTTCATGTCAACAATAGTACAAGTTTTGAACCCAATGAAATTTTACTAAATGGAGTATTTTATTGGAAAAAAAAGAGATTAAAACTTAAGCTAACTTATATCTGCAAATGAATTTAATTGTTTTGTAATTGACAGAGTTTTCATTTCTTTTTTCTTTTATAATTTCTAATTGCTGAATGCGGAACGACAGAGAAATAGACGTCAATAATTAGTTTGTCACTTCTGGGTAAACAGGGTCACACAATTTCTCTAAAATTTCTCTGAAGGTAATAACATTAACGCACAGGTAATTTGCAAAAACTATTATTTGTAAATGTTTTGCAAAAAACCTAATATGAAATTGATCTGATGGAGTTAAAGAAAAAAAACCTTTTATTGATTAGCTAGAATTGTGTTGATTTTTTTTTTGGGGGGGGGTGTCTTTATTACTCTTGTTGAACTGGAAACACTAACAGTTGGACTCTGGTGGAACATGAATGTCAAAACCTTTGCATTATTTTTACTTCACTTTCTTTGTCCTACCTAACATTTTTGTTAGTTGTTTTGGTTAACACTTACAGCTTTTATAAGTTTAATAATTTTTTTTTTAGTTTTAACGACAATATGGCACTAAAGGTCCACGTAGTACTGCTTCATTTTTCCTGAGAAAACTTGATTAGAATTATTTATTAGTGATGTTGGTTGAGGGTTTACTGTAAACATCTGAAGTATAGACAGTTGTGTTCGGTCCTAATATGTGCTCTGTGTACTGTTTTGGCGACACTGAATGAATCGCTTGTATAATCATTTGCTGTATATTTTGGTTTATCATTTCACTTGTATAGATAAACCATCTTTAATCACTGTCTGTCACGAGTTGACGCCGGAAAATGATAAAGACGCACTTGTTTTGTGTCGACTGTACATATCTACAACACTGATGTTCTGTAGGCTGCTATTTCTAACTGTATATTTATTGTACATATTATTGTGTATTTTTATTTGGTTTTTTGTCTTGACAACAATCTGCATTTTCTCAGCTCTTGTGACTTTTCAAGTGGAAGTCTTCCCTCGGTTTGGTTTCAAACCTGTAACGCTGTGACACGTAGCAGAGTCAGATCACCAAGACTAACAGATGAAGAGTTATTATCAGGTGGTATTTAACACCTCCCATCCTGCTCTAAACTAATGGCAGGGTTACAAACACTGTTACAAGTGTTTTAAACACGACTTTCTGTCATCAGTGCTGTTTAGTAAGAGAAATATCTTCGGCAGAACAACACGGAAACCATTTCTTTTTTTTGTGTTGCACATTTGTTAGGCAGCTGTTTAAAAGGCAAATTTCAATGTTTTTCCAAGCTATTTATCTTTAAGCGTCTCCAGTTCAATTCTTTGTGAAACACTGGAAACGAGCCGAGTGAAAACGAATCATTTTGAATGCTGAACGTTTTCAGAGAAAGGTGTAATTAAGGAACCGGACAACAGGTCTTTTTCCAGAAAGATAGCTGTTTAATGCAGCTAATACTGACTAAATGTAGGTGCTTTATTTCAAAAGTGTGTGTCGAGAAGAATCTTACTGCACTGAGATTCATTTATGGAAGTAATATGCATTGACTTGATGTACACAGTATGTGCCTTGTTGACACACATTAATCCAAACAGCAATTTCATTATTGTGGGCTTGTAATTATTTATTCTGCACAAGCTGTTACTGAAAGAAAACGTAAGATCACATGTCACATTGTGGGGGGTTTTATATCGCAAAATCCTCAAAGAACAAAATGCAATATTATAATATTAGGCTGTACTGTATAGGACACGGGTATCAAGTGAATTCTTGTTGGAATGCCGTTAGGTTATCATAATTATATCCGACCTGCAGGCACATAATCACAGTTAATGCAAGCACCGGTAATAATTCTTTAACTTTAATGTGCTTGGATTTCAAAAATCAAGCCATTATTAAAAGCACCAATCTTCTTTTGTGTGTATGTAAGCATTAATACTGGAATATTGTCTTCTATGATTCAGACTGTGAAACTGTATAATCATAAGAGTTATTTATTGATTTCTTTTCTGTGCAAATATTTTACTGAGTTTGACTTAAGTAATAAAAAATGCTACTAAACTGAGAACATTTTATTAGATTTTGTAGAAGTGCCATTAGATTTAATATAATTTTGCTTTTATAAGACACATATATTTTTTAGGAAACAGATGTTTTGATGTTAGTGCTTTAGTATGTGTAGGTGACAATCTGTTTAAAAAACATTGTAATTTTTCGACAGATTAACACTGTTACATTACAAATTAGTTTGTGCATTTTTCCTTTGCCGCTTTTGACGTGTACCTGTGTGTGCTGTGGAAAAAGTGACGATCTTGAGCTAGGACTTTTATTTTGATTAAATATAGATTAAATAGAGACTTTTATGTTATAACTGTGTGTGTGTGTGTGTTGAAGTCATTTCTCATAGTATTATTAATACTATCCGTCTATCTGTCAGAAGAATTGCTAATAGTTTTGGGTCCTATGAAAGAATATAAGGTACTTCGCTTATTCCTTAATTCGGGGTCACAGGGGTCCACTGGAGCCCAGCACACAGGGCAAGAGGTGGGGGAACACCGTGGGCAGTTTGCCAGTCCATCGCAGGACCAACATAGACAAACAAACAAACACTGACACATACATTCACTACTATGGCCTATTTTGACTCTAATCAACCTAATATATACATGTTTTTGGACTGTGGGAGGAAACCAGAGTAACCCAGATGAAACCCACACAAGCGCAGGGAGAACATGCAAACTCTGCACAGAAAGATCCCCGGCCTGGGTATCGAATCCTTGTTGTGAGGCAACCGCGCTAACAACTACGCTACCGCCCCGCCCTTGTAAAAGTTATCTATCTGTCTGTCTGTCTCACTAATGAGATCTAGAGCTTCATTTTAAGGACTAAATGTTTATCAATTACATCGGCTGTTGCAGCACTACTGTATAGATTCCACACACAGGATACTGATCTTTTTACCCCAGCATCAAACTCGTTAGATTTAGTGATGAAACACTGAATGATTACCAGTAAAAATATTTACTTTGAACAGAAATAAAATGAAAATCTGAGTGTTTCAAAAATGGACTTTCTTTTTAAGACACTGACTTAGCATGTATTACTGTCATACAGCTGTAGGCAGGGTGGGAGAGAAGTGGGCTGTAACCCCTGCCTTTTTCTCCTAGTAAAGTTTAGGAGTTTTTACTTTTAGCAGTACAGTAGATACCGCTACTAGTAGATTCTCCAAATTACTTAATATCAAGTATAAGATGGAATTTCAAAATAATATAAGATGAAATAGTAAGAGTTGAGATGTTGTAAAAGCCAAACAATATGTGGTCCAGAAAATCTTGAGAATTTGAGAACTTGCCACTTTTTAAGATAGAACAGAAGTGCATTGTTAACCTTTGGTAACTTAATCCAAACCAGGAAGTAAAACATATCGGATTGGTTTCTTTATTTTTTTTCTTGTTTTGCTTAAAATATTTACAGAAATACAGAAATAGGATACAGAAATTTCCCATTTAAGTTCTTGCTATTGTTATGCGTTACGCTATAATATGACTTATTCCTCAGTAGACAATAACCGTCCTGCTAACAATCAAGAAAACCACAGAGAAGAAAATGTGAATCTAATTTGATACATTACTCACTAAATAGGCTCTTAATTATTCTTATATGCCCCCTCACCAATTCAAGCATTCATACAAACTTTTCAAACAAACACATTAACATCCTGAGGATCCCAGACCTTATTCCACTAAGCCCCAGTCTTCAGATTGTAGTAGTCGTGTCTTTTGTGACCCGACAATAAACCAGTCTGATGTTGCCAAATCAAAGCAGCACCAAACTGTAGCGGTTTGCCAGTAGACTGTAACTAAGGTTGTTTGAGTATTTCGAAGGTCTCATAGATAGTAAGAACCAATATAAAAAAGTTACAAATTCTTTCATGGGCGGCGGGGTCTGGGGGTCTTTACCCGGCGATTGCGTGGGTTTCCCCTGGGGTACACCCTGGACGCGTCTCCAGTTCATCACAATGCACACAGAGACGAACAACCACTCTCACACGCATTCACTCCTATGGGCAAGTAAGAATCACCAATCGATCTTTTCCTCCTGTGGGAGGAAACGGAGTACCCGGAGAAAACCACACAAGTGCAGGGGGAACATGCAAACTTTTAGTCTCTTTTTTTACAACTGAGCAATTGTGGGTTAAGGACCTTTCTCAATGGCCCACATTAGTTGCTTGGTGGAGGTGGGAATCGAACCCCGGTCTTTCTGGTCCAGCACCTTAACCACTAGACCCCAGGGCCAGGAATCAAACCTGGGATTTTCTTCTTGTGAGGCAACTCTGCTAACCACAGTGGCCAACAGTATTTATAAAATTAAAACATGAAATACTTACTGTAAATTTCATATATAATACATTACATGTTGTACTGAACAACTGGACATGTGAGCATTGACCTCATCTTTGTGACTAAAATAGACGTGCATGTGTCTCACTGTACCATAAAGGAGTGAATACCCCCAGTCAGACACCACCTGAGATGGGAAAGTACTTTGTTATGATACTTACTATAAGTATTTTTTACTTAACGTAATAAACCAACACTTTCCCATCAGAGGATCAGCATCTCTATCACCTTTGGATGAATAATGTTTATTTTTGGAACTGTAATATAGTTCTGGTAGTACATGTTTTTGCCCAAACTTCTTTACTAAAAAAAAAGTGTAATCAGTACTTAAACTTTCATTTGTGCCGTTTTAAACATAGCCATCTGTAGTTCTACTTGAGAAAAAAGTTTGTGTATTATACCTATCCAAAAACACTGCCAGAAGTGTGACTGTTTTTATAGAAGTAAAAGTGACACTAAATCAAGAATATGATGATCACAGCTGTATACCATTTATTCATTCATTCAGGGTCTGCTGGAGCCTATCCAAGCTCAGAGAGGCAAGGTGCAGTGGTTGCTAGTCAATCTCAGGGCTAAACATAGACAATCACCCACACTCCTATGGACAATTTAGAATCACCAATCAACCTAATGTACATGTTTTTGGACTGTTGGAAGAAACTGGTAGACCCGGGGAGAACATGCAAACCACACAGAAAAATCCCTTGCCCAGGAATCAAATCCAGGACCTTCTTGTTGAGAGGCAACCGTGCTAACCACTACGTCACTGAACCGCCATACTGTATATCATAATTATATGTATGCAAATACTTTTGTCTACATAAAGTAACTGCAATAGTGCTAAAGTATAAAAAGTGAGAAATAGCGAGCCTACTATTGAAATAAGCCATTTATTCCACAACTAAATTGCCTTCAGAACTCTGAACAACAGAATACTGTACAAATGACCTTAATGAATGAATGAATGCCTTCACAGACATTCATATTAACTTTAAGCAAAAAAAAGACACTGACTTATGTTATTTATGTATTCAAGCCTTATCTTGCATCCTTTTGACTTAATTAGTTGTGTTTTTGCCCTCACTGATCAAAAATGCTCATGTAATTTCCATTTAACCAGAGCTGGCCTATTTGCATGTATTCCCTGGGCATTGGGAAGTCTTTGGAAGGGAACTTGAAGTTGAAAACTTGGACATCTTCACCTCGTGAGGCCAGCGGTGGGAGACCTTGACCTCTGAACGCACTGCCAGGGACAGCTGGTGCCTGGCCACATTTATTTATTTATTTACTTCACAACAAAAGACAGGTGGTCACACTTGAAAAGAAGCGATGCTCCTAAACACGCAGCACACACGCACACACATACACACATACACACAAACAGCCATACACACACTCTGAGCTGCAAACAAGAGTGCATGCAGGAAAGTGACCCATACACTGTCAAAGCCCAGGCATGTTGTCAAATGTTTTTTATGCTTTTTTGTTCTACCTTAACAAACGTAAGTCATTTCTATACAACACATCCTCCTTTCCAAATATCAAGGTTACAAATCCCAGTGTTTACTCAATTTTTCCAATAATTGACCTCATACATTTATCATTTATAAGTAATAGTGTATAACCCATAAACGAGAACTACACCATGAATATTTATCATAATAAATGTATAAATCCCACTGACAGGGGAAGTGATTAACACTTATTATCTTATTATAATGGCACCTATCAGACAGTGAAATATAGCATTTTGTTAAAGCTCCAGGAAAAATTTGGATCTGATTCAAGGATCAAGATTCCAACTTTAATAGATAAAGGAATGGGACGAATGAGCTATACCACTGAAATGGCTGTTGTCTTTATCCAGAGCGACATAAATTCCTTTAACTATACAACTTGCAATTTTAGGTTAAAGGGCATTGCTCAGGGACCCAGCAGTGGTCTCTTAGTGGGGCTGTGAATCGAGCCCCTGATCTTTCAATCTCTCTTAATCAGAGCACTACCTAATTTAAAAATAAACAGTGAGACTAAATCATGCTCAGTTTAGAAAATAATGGGTGAAGAGGGAGAAGAAGTTAGCATATCAGTGGTATCAAGTTTTCAATCCAAGCAATGAAAAAAGATTTTTTATATTGTGATACCTAATGTGACCAACCTGACAAAAATCATTCATTCCTTAATTCGTTCGTTCATTCATTCATTCATTCATCTTCTTACCGAATCCGGGGTCACAGGGGTCTGCTGCGCCTATCTCAGCACACATAGGGCGAGAGGCAGAGGGTACACCCTGGACGGGTCGCCAGTCCATCTCAGGGCAACACAGAGACAAACAACCATTCACACACAATTTACAATCACCAATCCACCTAATCTGCATGTTTTTGGACTGTGGGAGGAATCCGGAGCACCCGGAGGAAACCCACGCAAGTGCAGGGAGAACATGCAAACTCCGCACAGAAAGATCCCGGCCCGGAATTCGAACCCAGGACCTTTCTGTTGTGAGGCGATTGTGCTATCCACTACGCCACCGCACCGCCTTCATTCATTCATCTTCCTGCATATTCCCTAATTTAGGGTTCACGGGAGTCTGCTGGAGCCTATCCCAGTCCATCACAGAAACAAACACAACCACACACCCACACTCACACCTATGGGCAATTTAGAATCACCAGTCGGCCATTTGGACTGTGGAATAAAACCGGAATACCCGGAGAAAAAGTGTGGGAAGAACATGCAAACTCAGCACAGAAAGATCCCTTGCCCTGGACCAATCAGAACCTTCTTGTTGTGAGGCAACCCTGCTAACAACATCGCCACTGTGCCGCACCCGGACAAAGTGTTTTAAGATAATAGCTATTTGAGGGGGATTCTTCAGCAATGGGCACGTTATCTTTACTGTAAATTACCACAAAATCTATGAAATTGAGCTATTTTTAATCATTTTTAATAATTATTTTTATTTAAGTATTTTTATTATTAGGCAGATTCAGTAAGTTAAAGTCACAATTGATTTATTAATCATTAGACATGTATGCAGACATGTACAAATGTAAAGTGCATTATCAGTAGCTTATGTGTGTTGGTCAGAGGTTTGGTGGAACCTTCACCTATAAGGACCATCACCTATGAGAAAAGTGACCAGGTTACTGGCAATTACATACACGTAAACAATACACTAGATATTTATCAAATAGATTGTATGAAACCTGCCAATTCTATTTCTAACACATAACTATTAGCCAGACTACTAAACAGAATTAGCAATCAGAATAAAAATGTATGAAATTTAATTGTCAGTCAATCTTGAAATGAACATAAATTTGTTGTTAGACGGTGTGTATCCGGCGTGTGTTGTGACCTTGTGCGATCCGAAAGTTGAGTACTGCACAGCTGTCACTTTTTTTTTAACAAACTCATATTTATAGTATACACATCACTGAGGCAGCCGTGCCTCTCTTACTACGGTGTCTCTGGACACAGCTGGTCAGCCAGTAATTTAACAGTGGATACAAAGCCACATGCACAGACTTAAGTCCATCCAGCAGTCAGTGAGTCGGCCCAGGGCCTTAAGGGCTTCATGGCATGCTGCACAGGGTAAGAGGAGCTGTCTCGGAAGTGACGAGTGTGACCTTTCACAGTAAAAACTCTAAGGCTGTGATGAAAGCCACAAACAGCTGCAGCGTAGCTCCCACAAAAGGGCCGGCAACTGAACTGGAACATCACCATATACATAAGGAATGGGGGTTTCAGAGCAGCAGGGGGTTGAGTAATGGACAGTAACGCATGGGCTAATTGCCTTCACTTTAATTCTCCACAGCTTTTTATGTTTTGGTTTGTATTTCATTAGATAGATAGTGGAGTGTGGATGAGGAATTAAGCAGATAGCATGTGTCAAAAAGAAAATCCGACACACCATGTGTTTGTCTGTCATGTTGTATGAACAAACGTGTGCTAGCAGTTGGAGTATTGTTAGGTTAAATCCCAGGCAAGACACGAGTAAGCAATGCCTCTACTTTTTCCTGCTATAAAACATAAGTAGAATAAAATTGCTAAGACCTTTAAATGTCAATAAAAAGATTCGATAAAACTGAAAGCTGAAAACTATAAAATTACTCATATTTGTGATTTGAACAGGTAATGAACTACTAGCGAGGCGGCACTGTGCCTCACAACAAGAAGGTCCCGGGTTCGAATCCCGGGCCGGGGATCTTTCTGTGCGGAAATTTGCATGTTCTCCCAGCGCTTGCTTGGGTTTCCTCCGGGTACTCCGGTTTCCTCCCACAGTCCAAAAACATGCAGATTAGGTCAATTGGTGATTGTAAATTGTCCATAGAAGTGAATGTGTGTGAATGGTTGTTTGTCTATGTGTTGCCCTGAGATGGACTGGCGACCCGTCCAGGGTGAACACACAGTTAGGAACAACTGACATTCCAACTCCTGCCATATTTAAAGCAAATGGAAAGGAACCCATAATAAGTACAGACAGTAATCCTAGCTGAGATCCTGCACATCACTGATATTATGATATGACAAATATATGAGTCAAAACCTTCATCACTGATATATTTCCCAATGTGGTTCTGGTAAACCATAGTTTAGACAATATTTAAAGATGAATTAAATTAATATATTTAGTTTAAATTCACTCGCATATTTTTTGTGCCGGTTGCTTTTTTTTAAACCCTAAGCAAAGATACCTGCAGTATACATGTATGTGTTATTACATGTATGTGTTATTACATGAATATTACATATGTGTTATTACATTAATGTTTAATTACATGTATGCGTTATTACATTAATGCGTTATTACATGAATATTACGTGTGTGTTATTACATGTATGTGTTATTAGATGAATATTACACGTGTGTGTTATTACATGTATGTGTTATTACATGAATATTACTAGTGTGTGTTATTACATGTATGTGTTATTACATGAATATTACATGTGTGTGTTATTACATGAATGGATTATTACATGTATGTGCTACTACATGTATGTGCTACTACATGTATGTGTTATTACATGAATATTACTAGTGTGTGTTATTACATGTATGCGTTATTACATATATGCTCTATTACATGTATGTGTTATTACATTAATGTGTTATTACGTGAATATTACATGTATGTGTTATTACATGCATGTGTTATTACATGAATATTACATATATGCGTTATTACATTAATGTGTTATTACATGAATATTACATGTATGCGTTATTACATTAATGTGTTATTACATGTATGCATTATTACATTAATGCGTTATTACATGAATATTACATGTGTGTGTTATTACATGTATGCGTTATTACATTAATGCGTTATTACATGAAT
>JAOTRA010000002.1:3712026-3733440 GCA_026260255.1 Pseudolaguvia tuberculata | reverse complement strand
TGTGTGTGTTATTACATGTATGCGTTATTACATTAATGCGTTATTACATGAATATTACATGTGTGTGTTATTACATGAATGCGTTATTACATGTGTGCGTTATTACATGTATGTATTATTACATGTTTGTGTCATTACATGTTTGTGTACATACATGTTTTAATAAATACTTAAATACTTATATACTTAAAATGTGCAGGAAGTTAATTTGATCTTTAGACAGCTATTACTGAAAGTGTGTAAGACAGCGAGAGTGTGGGGGGAGCTAATGGGTCAGAAATACTAACAGTAGATTAACAGCTTTCCTATTGTCATGTTCAGTTCTCATAAAGACGTGTTTTGCCTTTCAAATGTTGACAGATTCAGAATTTCTGGGCTATAAACCCACTTTAAGTAAAGTTAAGTCCTTTTTATTTGTATTGCACGCGTAACATGAACAAATGTAAAATGAACAAATAACCATAATGTAATAACTCACTTTTGAAAATTACCAGGTTAAGATTCTTCAAGGGACATGTTCATTTTGGCACTTTACTTACTTTATGCCTGTATCTGTAGCCAGACTGGTCACACTGACGCCTCGGCACTGGTACTAGCTGGTCCTCTGCCTGAAAATAAGCGTCTGTCTACAGACACCGACTGGTGCCAACCACAAGGAAATGTGCAGCCCAAGAGAGTGTCACTCACAGAGCAGCACAGCCGTAGGCTGGAGCTTTCTCTTTAGGTCTGAGGCCTCTCAAATTTTTTTTTCTATTTTTTAAATTGTTCTTACAGAATTTTTATTATCAAAAATACTTTGTCCATAACAAATGTTTTTATTTGTCCTATAAACTGCCAGATGATTTATCTTTGTTCGAGGATGTTCCCGTGGTCTTGTCTGGATGGCTGTCAAGGAGACAAGGTCTTTACTAGGGATCTGTCGCTGAGGCTCATCGTCTTTAAGTGCTTATTCACCACCTGGGCTGAATGCAGTGGCTGTATTTGGTGACGACAATGACCTTGAAATAAAAAAGAAACTAATATTTGTGTAACTGCCATTCTACTTACAATGTAACAAGTAAATGTAAATGTGTGTTAATGCTGGTGGTCCAAGTTCTGGTTGATCTGAATATTGAAGTCTACCATTTTTGGATTTGAACAATGGAAATGTGTGTATTATGTATATAGGTACATGTTTGGAGGACATTTTTTCAGCATATTCCAAAGTGTTTCTTTAGACACTTTAGACACTTCTTTTGCCACAAACTTTTGGATCTACATATATTGTTGCATTAAACTGTTCCGTCACTGAAAAAAAGTTCCCCTATATGTACCACCAATGCTGCATGACAATAGAGCTCATAAGTAGGAGGTGTATTCATCAGAAAAAGTGTGTGTTATGAGTTTTACCTGGTAGCTTGGCAGTGTTACTATGCACAAATTGCAACTCCCGAATCACCAGGTCAATCCCAAGCTCAGGTTACTGTGTATGTGAAATCTCAATTGTTCTCACTGTTTTTGTGTTGATTTTCTCCTTCCAAAACCATGCTCTCGGCAAGTCTCATTAATTGAGAGTTGCTAATGGTGGTCTGATACTAATGGACACTAATGGTGGCTGCACCGAACTACAATACATTCACCAGTAAGAAAACTTTTCAGTGCAGTTACTAAGTTTTAAAATACCAAATGTATGATCTAATTCCCATCAGCATTCATGTTACTCAAACCTCACATACCTGAAAACCAACACCTGCCAACATCACTATTAAAACCACTAAAACATATATGAACTAATGTGTTAGTAGCAGACACAAACCAAAATCAAAACCAATTCCAATCAGCCCAAAAGATATACCGTAAACATAGTGTCATCTTTCAGACTGTTTGTCTCCTGTAGTTGGAAAATTCATTTCACCATCTTGGTGTCAGAACATAAAAAAAAAGTTTTGAGTCCGACCTATTTTGAAACTTCTCTTAGTATTTTGTGTTCATTTTAAACACCAGGGGTCTAATGTATCAATGATGAATACACCAGCTTTCATGCTTGCGGTCGGCTTTACTAACATCAAAATGTGCGGTGGAGTTTTGGGTGGTGGGTCCTTTGAGGAAGGTTGTTGGAGGGATGGTTCACCTACAACCACTCTCAAGCAGCCAAAGCAACCCTGTCCGGGGTACAACAAATGGACCTTTGGAGGCTTTGGGAAGCCTGACTAATGTCTCCCGTTGGCTCTTTGGAACCATTTGGCGTATGGAGATCACATCTTGAAAAAATGTGATTGGCCAGCGTCTCCAGCTGAGATAAAGCAGGGGTTCTACAGCCCTTCGCTGGTCCTTCACAGGTTCCTGTTTAGAATACTGACTCTGACTGAACTAGGACTGGCTACATATCATGATCTTCGCCAGGCACAGGAAGTTTCTACAGTTTCTACAATCTATGTCCTCTACTTCAGGTTGCCCCTTGCTCTGCGTGTCTTTATGAACCTTGCTGAAGCCACCCTGGCCCCCCTGCGGGAGATGTGAGTGCGCATTTAATATCAATGACATTTTTGAGAGGTTGTAGCTGCAAATAGGGACATGGTGCTCCTCGAGCTCAACCGATTGGGGATTCAAGTCAACTGGGAAAAGAGCAGACTCTACATAGTCCAGAGATCTCTTTTCTTGGCATTCACCTGAACCAGATCAAGATGATGAGAGATAGCTCGGCTGGTGTTGAAATGTGAGAGCTCACTCAGGTGCAACTTAGCAGGCTCTCTTAAACACTTTCATTTGGTATCTTCGGTTACGGTAGTTCCATTAGTCCTGATGCACATGAGACTGCTTTCTTGGATTTTTCTTGATTGGCCCTGAGGGGATTTTGGGTAAGCTTGTGTTTATCCATTTAGACAACACTGCAGCCGTCTCATACATCAGGACAGTGTACCCTCCTGGCACATGTCACAACTTGCCATCTCCTGCTGTGGAGCCAACACAGATTCAGGTATGTGCATGCCACCCATATTCCAGGCAATTGCGTAGCAGATGGACTGTCACGACATAGGCCCCTCAGAGGAGACTGGAGGTTCCACCTTCAAGGCACAGGTGGCTCTGTTTGCTTTGACAGAATCAATCCTTTGCCAGTGGGTTTAGGATTTTTCCTGACAAGGCCCCTGTTATCACGGATGCAGTGGCACACAGCTGGTCTGAAGGGTTGCGCAAGTACCCTCCCCCCCAGTAAGTCTTATCGCACAGGTTCTGTGCAAGGTCAAACTAGACAGAGTGGAGTTGAAGGTTGTGGGACTTTCTGCCTCCACCATTCTGGCATGCCACAGACGTACATTTGTATTTAAAGCATTTGGCTCTTATCCAGAGTGTCTTACATTTCTTTTATGCAACTTGGGGTTGAGGGCCCAGGAGTCCATGGTGTCTTTCTGGTATCAGTCCCTAACACCTAAGGTACCCCATTCCCCCACCTTAGGAGGTCTCAAAGACTGCAGAAAGTTGGATCCTCCAGTAACTGCCCTGAGATCTCTCATTGGATCTATAGGCCTTACAGAGACGCTTATTGAGTAGAGCTTGTCCCCAGCGTTCCTCCTGTTTCATTCAGATGCAGTAAAAGTATTTCGGACATCAAGTACTCAGTGTCCATAGCTGCATGTAGAGCCCTTCAGTCTTGCACATTAAGTACTGGTGTGGCTCACAGCTGGTTAAAGACTCAAAAAAACTCAAAAAAAAAAAAAAAAAAGAAAGAAACAAATGAAATTAAGTTTCCAAATACAACTGACTCAATTTAATTTGTATAGCGCTTTTTACAGTAATTATTGTTTCAAAGCAGCATTACACAATGAAAAAGATCATTGATAACTCTGAACAATCAAAAGGAATAAGATTTCTAAAAGGTTAATTAAAGGGTTAAGTAACAAATAGCTCGACTAGTAGTAGTAGAGATGTTGAAGGTTAACTCTGGCATGCAAGTCATGTGCTGCCCTCTAGAGGAAAAGTAGCGCAGCTTAGCTTCAACAATCAGAATTTTCGGTGAAATTTGCCACTAAATAATGTAAAGCTACTATTGAATTTATTAAAGAAGGAATCAAAAGATTAGATTTCCCAGCGTCCAATTGAACTAGCCCAACAAATCAATAATGTACTGTAGATCTTGGTGCACATTACCAATAAATTCTTGTTTTAATTACATAACCTAAACAAATTTTATTAACCAGCCAAATCAATGGTGATGGAATACAGGTAGCGCATGATCCAAATGAAATGAGTAACAACTTCATCCAGATTGACTTACGTGGATTTCATGTTTTATCCAAATGAGCACTTGGGGGTTACGGGTTTTGTTCAGGAGTCCAGTAGTGACAGATTAGTGGAATATTGTAACACGCTGTTCAACACAAATAAAAGTAAAACATATATCTTGCTCATTGATGCCAGCAAGGCCTTTTATGGTAGCCTAAACACCAGCAGAAACTGATCTACATTTACAACCTAAACACTAATACACATTTCATTAAATTACATTTATTCCCAACTATTATAGATTTTTTATGTCCAATAAGATTTCTGTGCATTAGCAAATCTGCCAGGACTTTCAGAATTAATAACATTGGCCATGCAAGCTAAACTATATTAGCTGTGGCAGATTGCTAACTGGGCAAGAAATGGTCATATTTGTAAACCAGCTCCCAGAGCTCGCTGGCTGGCCCTCAATGACTGTGGCATTGATCAGCATATTTGGAAGTCAAATTTTAACACCCACAATGGCAGTGATGAGAAACATTTCACAATCAAGTGTTTAAAATCTTTTCTGTTGCAAAGTTAGACATTGAAAGTTGTCAGCACAGAAAAACAAAAGTTGTTATTTCGGATCAAATCTACAATTTGATTTTCTTGCAGCGTTCATTCACAGATTTTTAAGTCCATCTTACAGAATCTTAAACAGAAGAAATCAGGTTGGAAATAAAACAATGGAGACGCTGCAGTCTTAAAGTAAAAATGGAGGTTCTGAAAACTAATTGACATTTACAACAAAAGTATTTATTGAAATAAAAATTACATATGTACACATTAGGACAAATGTAAAAGCCCTATAAAATTCATTTACAGTAAGGAATGTGCCAGTTTATTACAAGCAAAAAACAAACATGCTTCAATTCTGCAACGCCGCCTGTCAGTCTGTACAACCATCTCATGAAGAACAGCTACAGCAGAGGACTTTGTCATAACGCTCAGTATAACTGGAAAGAGAGAGAGTAAATAATTACAGCAACTCAAGCATAAACGCTGATAAACCACATGAGACTTTGCAGAAAGTGGTTCAGGGATTAGCAGGAGTTTCATTACTCTGTGATTGTGCAGACGGAGCAGCAGCATCCAGAACAGTTGCTGCACTGCTGCATGCAGGCAGGACATGCCAGGCGATCACAGAGCGAGCATGCTGTACGCACACCTGAGGACCTCTGACACACGGCACACACAGATGGAGCAGTCCCACTGTCTGAATAGACAACAAACAAGACCAAGAGTCGGCATTCATTTTTACATCCGCCATCATCACTATTAAAAAGCATTAATATTAATAGCAGTAGCAGACAAGTGATTTCAGGGTAGAATTTTGCCAGATAATGAACAGACCACCAGACTTAATGTAAACGGTTACATGAACAGGAATAAAAATGACTTGCCTTTACACACATTTTGTCCCACTTGCTATTAAATAAAGACAGTTCACTAAAATTTAATGACAGTAAAGTATAAACTGGCTTGAATTGGACGGTGAACAATTTAATAGTACATTTAGTGCTAAACAAGTTTTAAACACTCAGTGATTAAAGCTGTAAATATGTACTCAAGTGTGTTAACAGTTTTGCCTACCTACAGATTTAGTCACTGAGGAAGGAGAAATACACAATGGAGGCCGCTGAAACTTTTTTGCAGGCCATATAATTAGATCATGCATCTAATTCTCTAATGAAAGATTCACAAAACATTTGATAGACACATCTTGTGAGCAAAGAGATTATCCTTGGTTAAAGTGAGACAGGTGTGTTCGTGATTGGGAACAAAGTAAGAGTGTGTGTAACTGCATTGGATTCCAGGCATACCAAACAGCGTCACAGCTTTCTTAAGCTTCCCATCAGGCCCGATAAGAGTCTGCCCTCGAAGCAGCATCTGACTTGCTGGAGTCACGTCATTTTGATTACACGCATCAGCACACTTGCCCTCTGAATCCATCTTCCAGAGTCGCCCCATTACTGCTCGGGTCCCACTGAACAGCAGATTCTTAGTCTTTTCTGTACAGGAATAAAAGATGGCCACAATTTACAGTAGAGTCAGGGTTTTACAAACAATTACACAGTGCCATACATTTCAAATCAGTCACATCTATAAAATGAGAAAAGGCCTTTAACCATGAATTGCAGCTGTATAAAAGATCAGATTAAGTCGATGACCGGCGATCTGTCCAGGATGTACCCCTGTATCTCGCTCTATGTGCGCTGGGATAGAGCGCCAGCAGACCACCGTGACCCCGAATTAGGGAATAAGCGGTTAAGATGAATGAATGCCGCTCTGGACAAGAATTTCTGCCAAAATGCTGCACGTGTATTAACCAGGCTGCTTCTATAAAAACGTGAGTAGCTTTACGAACATATAAACAATGCCGCTCGTCGATTGGTGAGTTACTCTACATTTCTGACCAATTAAAAAACAGTAGGCGGGAGCAAAACTACAAACACACTTAACATGGCCTATTTTACAAAAGTGTATAGGAAACTAACCTTTTAAACCATTAAATAAAAATAAACGTGACTCCCATAAAACGATACTGAAATACCAGGTTCAGTCTGAGGTTGTGGTAATGTGAGGCAGACTAAGAAAACACGTACCATAAACTTCCTGTCTGTATTTGTTTCCGAAAACTCCGTGCAGATTCAGTTCCTTTTGCCCAACATGAATCTTATACTGTGTAGAAAACGACTCGGAGAAAGGACATGATCTCTTCGGCATTTTAAAGGAGAAAACTGTAAAAATATCAGGAACCTTAAACACAAAGCTAAACACCAGGAACCTCTTCCGGTACTCCCCTTCTCTTTTCCCGCTAACTCATTCGGCGCTTTAATACTGTTCTCTGCAAGGCTATTAGTGGAAAATATTAAGTAGCGCCCTCTGGCGAACCGGCGGATTATCGAACACTGTATACTAGGTAATAAAATGATTAGACATTAAAAGGAAAATAAGTATATATAAAATTGATGTAGTTTTCTTTGTTTATTTTAATTGATATGTGGCAAAAATGTTTTAAATAGATCTGGTTTGCATTTTGTTATAAAGTGTTTGAATTAGAAACGAGTTTGCTAGAGGGACAGCACATGTAGGATGTTTTGGAGCCAAGGTGAGGGAGACTCGGTTGAGAGGGTTTGGTCATGTGCAGAGGAGGGACATGCAGTATATTGGTAGAAGAATTATGAGGATAGAGGTGCCGGGCAGGAGGAATAGAGGAAGTTGGGGTTGGGGTGAAAAAGGCAGATGTAGAGGACAGGGTAGTGTGGACCCCTAAAGTTGGCACCCGAAAGGAGAGGAAGAAGAAGAAGAAGAAGAAGAAGAAGAAGAAGAAGAAGAAGAAGAAGTTTATATAATTCACAATGGGCAGGTTACCATTCTGTTGTCTATGTGTTTCTTATTGGTTGTTCATCTATGTTTGGCCCTGCGATGGACTGGCCCTATGTGCACTGGGTTGGGCTCCCGCAGACCCCTGTGACCCCGAATTCGTGAATAAGCAGGTAAGAAGATGAATGAATGAATGAATGAATGAATGAATGAAATATATATTTGTATTATAACAATTATACCTAGCCTGTAATTCAAATCTGCCCTATAGAAAAATATTTTTGCAGTCTAATCAAAGACACATTAAATTTTTTATTATTTATAAAAAACACAGCTTGATACATTTGTTATCAGCGGCTGTTTATTGACAACTATTTAAGCAATATCTTTATTTATTGGAATCAATGAAATTGCATCTGTATGTTTTTATCCTGTTTGTTGTATCAGACTCCAAATCGCTGCAGCCTTCTCCAGCATCTTTGGCTGCAACAAGTTTCTGTAATTCTCTCACATATGTTTCGTAGCGTTTAACCTCCTGCAGCATATAACCTACAGACAGGGTACCTTCTTTAAAAGGCAATGAGTTATAGTACGATAAATGTTTTGAAACCTTTAGAAACTGGTATGTGTAGAACTCAAGCTGCTGCTCCAGAGACAGGTGGGTGCTGAATGAGGGTAGAAACTGTGGACAATGGGACATTTTATCATGGGAAACAGGAATGTGTGGAGGAGCAGAGTAACAGGCGGCAATGCAATTGATGGTTGCAGTCCATGATGCCTGATCTTCTTTACTCTCAGCCTGGAAGAAAAAATGTCTCCGGTCTGCAGTCCTTAGACACAGTACATGTTTTCTCTTTTTGTAATCTATAGGATATGCCAAGGCATGATTCACTCTAATGGCATGGACTGTCTTGCTCATGCCAGGGGTGTCTGTTTTTAATAAAAGTATCATGCCTTGTAGAACTGCATTGAATGGTTTCCATGCTCTTTGGTGTTTCCGGGTTTTAGTTTCATTTTTGTCAGTCACTCTTTTGCAGATGACAAATCCTATTTTGTGAATAGGTTCCATGCCCATGTCCTCCTCCTCCTGCTCCTTTTCTGTTGCTACTTTCCATGTTGTTGTTTTGTTTTTAGTTTCTGTTTCATTGCTGTCAGGGCAAGTAAAACCTGCAACGGAGTTTAATGTTGTAATCCATGATGCCTGCTCTTCTTCACTCTCTGCCTGGAGGTAAAACATTTGGAGGTCTGCAGTTTTGAGACACAGCACATGTGGCCTCTTGTTGCAATCTATAGCGTATACCAAGGCACGATGCACTTGAATGGCGTTTTCTGTTTTGCTTAAATCACGAGTGACTTTTTGTAAATAAAGTATCATGCCTTGTAGAACTGCCTTAAATGGCTTCCATGCTCTCTGTCCCTTTCGAGTTTTAGTCCCGTTCTTTTCTGTAACTCTTTTGCATATGAGATGTCCTATTTTGTGCACAGGATCTTTTGCAGCTTCCTTAAATACTGCTTCTTCATCATCAACATCCTCGCATTCTGTTCCATCACCCTTACATTTTTCACATTTTGTATTTTCATCCCCAACTACTTTCAATTCTTCTACAGACCCATCCTTAACAATCCATTCTGTAGCTTCATCCTCATCCTCTTTCCATTCTGTAGCTCCATCCTCATCTCTACATTGTGAAGCTCCATCCTCATATCTCTGTTCTGAAGTGCAATCCTTAACATCTGTCTGTTCTGTGGCTACATCTTCACCATCTCCCCATTCTGTAGCTCCATCCTCAACATATATCTGCTCTGTAGCTCCATCCTCTGCATTTCTCCATTCTGTAACTCCATCCTCAATATCTCTCCATTCTGTATTTCCATCCTTGCCATCTGTCTGTTTTTTAGCTCCATCCTCAACATATCTCCATTCTGTAGCTTCATCCTCAACATCGCTCCATTCTGTAGCTCGATCCTCAACATATTTCTGTTCTGTAGCTCCATCCTCAACATCTCTCCATTCTGTAGCTCCAACCTTATCTCGCTGTTCTGTAGCTCTACCCTCATCTCTTTGTTCTGTAGCTCCATCCTCGACATATTTCTGTTTTGTAGCTCCATCCTCAACATCTCTCAATTCTGTAGCTCCAACCTTATCTCGCTGGTCTGTAGCTCTACCCTCATCTCTTTGTTCTGTAGCTCCATCCTCAACATATTTCTGTTCTGTAGCTCCATCCTCTACATCTCTCTGTCTTCTTTCCTCGTCTTCATTCCTTTTTGTTTTAGATTCTTTCTGTTCTGTTGCCTCATACTTAGCTACTTCCCCAACTGATACTTCATCCACTGCATCTTGTTTTTTTGTTGCATTCTCTGCAACTATGTCCTGTTCATCACTGTCTGGGTTCGTAGTCCAGTTTTTAAGCATTGTAGGCAAAATATAGTTGAACATCTCCATCGTGTTATGATTATACACGTCTCTAGCAAAAGGGAAGTACTGAAGAAAGCAGGTGAAGGCTGCTGTGTACCTGTAACTAAGCAAAACTATTGTCATAATCACATCACTGGATTATGGCGCTTTGTCATTGCTATCATCAGTGACGAGGTTCGACGGTGTATCCGGTCCTCAAACGAGCAGTTCCGTTTTCGAAGCATGATAAAGTTGATTGTTTTATTGATACACTCATTAGTTGAAGACAATTTTTATTTCTCAGATGTAACAATAACTGCATTAAATCTGATCCCAGAACCGCCGTTTTTCCACACTGATCGAGAAACGCACACACATTCTTCACATTCTTTACATTCTTCACATTCTGATGAATCACATTAGGACGAATATGAATTCATTTTAAAAATCTCATTATTATTCATTTTAGGAAGAACATGTTTTAATTTAAGTCAACTAATATAAAGATAAAGATTTAAAATAAACTACATTAAGATAATCGGATGAAGTCTGAGTCTATGTAAAGCGATCAAAGTTGATTCATATTTTAACTGTGTGTTTCATTATGATTTTATATCCGCTTCTAGTTTAGATTAGATTAGATTAGATTCATCTACAACGTATAGTGCAACTATATTGCGAGTTAATCTCTAAAGACATTTTTTCTAGGATATTCAAAATTCATTCATGCATTCATTTTCTTACCCGCTTATTCCCTAATTCGTGGCCATGGGGATCTGCTGGAGCCCATCCATCCCAGCACACATAGAGGAAGAGGTAGGGGTACACCCCGGACAGCTTGCCAGTCCATCGCAGGGCAACACATAGAAAAAACAACCACACACATTCATTCCTATGGGCAATTTAGAATCACCAATCAAGCTATTGTACATGTTTTTGGAGTTTGGGAGGAAACCCACAGTTCAGCAAGGTTCCCCGGCCCAGGAATCGAACCTGGGATCTTCTTGTAGTGAGGCGACACTGTGCTAACCAGCCACATTCAAAATTGTATTGTATTGCAGAAAATAAAAATGTCTTTCATTCATTAATAACACTTTTTATTATTTAAATCTAGTTTTGTTAATATTATGGCGCCTGGTATCTCTGATGAAAGACAAAACTATTTACTTAACAAGATCTGACGGTTTGTTGATCTTCTTCAGACAGTCTTGTGTGTATCTGGGGTTTTACTGCCACCATTAGTCTAGAAAAGCAAACGGAAGCTTGGCACCAAATGAGGGAACAGAATGTTCAGTGTTTGTATCTATTTTGGCAGCAGATTTGACGGCTGTCCTGTCTAAATTTATCTGACAGTAAATAAAACTGGGAAACAGTTCTTCAGGAGAAAGGAATATTAATACAAAAAGAAACTGCACTCTGTTCAGTATACAGTATTCTCTACACAATAAAATCAGTTTATTTAGGAGAAAGAAATTGCACCTGATATAAAATTTTATTAAGAGACAGATGTTGTTTATTAAATTATTCACAATTCTTAGCATTTATTGATTGTTTTGTGTAAAGCTATTGAGGCAAAATTCTCTTAAAACAGTCATTTGTAAAGTGAATCCATTTCCTATGATGTTTACATAGTTGACATGGCTTTCTGGCAAAGACCGTGTGTTGATGAACTTTGGACGTCACTGGAGGACAGTAAGTTTAGAACATCTGTATCATGCATTCTCTGGACTTGCCTACGCCCACCCACTTAACTGTAATGGAAATAAAAACATGGGGTGAATCACCAGGCGGATGTCAAAGCAGACATAATGCTTTAAATGCTTTATGCAAAGTTAAGTATGTTGGACTTACTGGGAACACCGATGTGATTCTCCACAAAGCGGATGTAGTTCTGAGCTTTAGAGGGCAGATCATTCCACTTCCTAGCTGCTGAAGTATCTGTTTTCCAGCCAGGCAAAGTCTCATACTCCACTTCAACTTTGTGAAGTACCTCCATGTTAGCTACATGTTTAAATAAAACAGCAGAACTATTTCTGAAATTCTGATTAGATACAGGTCTAACCAGCAATAAAAACATTAACAACACATTGCTCTGGCTATGCCATTCATACCTTTATTGCTTTTACAATCTATGGCTAAAATCAGGAATTTTATTTATGATTGAGTTAGCATGCAAGTAGTATGCTAGTAAATAAAGTGAAAAATCTTAATTGCTAGTGGTGCACAACATCAGATAGAAATCTTATATTGACTAGTTTCCTTTGGTGATTTTGTAAGGGAATGCATCTGCATAAAATATAATACACAAAGTATAAATAATTAAATAAGCAGACACAAATCACACTGTATCATCTTCACTGTATAAATTAAGTACAAGTTGTACTTTGTTCTTCTTCTTCTCCTTTCGGCTGCTCCGGTTAGGAGTCGCCACCGCAGATCACTCTTCTCCACACTACCACTGGCCTCCTTGGTCTTCCTCTTTTCCTCAGCATTCTCCTGCCAATACACTGCATGTCCCTCCTCTGCACATGTCCAAACCATCTCAACCTAGTGTCCCTCACCTTGTCTCCAAAACATCCTACATGCGCCCGCCGTCCCTCTAATAAACTCATTTCTAATCCTGTCCATCCTCGTCCCTTCCAATGAAAATCTCAGCATCTTCAACTTTGCCACCTCCAGCTCCGCCTCCTGTCTCCTGTGGTGTCACTGTATCTAAACCGTACAACATTGCAGGTCTCACTACAGTCCTATAAACTTTCCCTTTCACTCTTGCAGAGACTCATCAATCACAAATCAAATCAAATCGTTATTAAACCTAAAAAAAAGTTCTTATTTCTTTCTCTTTAATGCTTTAAACTTGACATCATGACAATAAATCCACTATCTGAGGTTCTGGATGCATTCCCAACTGTTGGCTAAGGATAGGAATGTGAATCTTTGCTGATTGCCTCAATTTGGCAAGACAGCACAGGATAGCAGAAATATTTTGGCTTCTGTACTATGATATCTGTAGTGTGCATTAACACGTCTAGGATAGAAAGAACTTCACAATTATGTGCTGCTTTGTCTATTCCATAATAAAATACATAAACAACAAAATTTAACGTTGTTTTACTTATTAAACAAAAGATTTCAATAAAAGGTGTATTCTAACTGAGGAAAAAGTTAGGACACCCTGCTCCTTAAGAGTCTTGACTTCTGATTTGTAGAAAGTCTGCCTTACTCTTCAATACAGAATTCTGTTCTTTCAAATCAAAATAGAATGGTGAGGTCACAAATGTTTAGTGGATTACTTCTGACATCACCCTAAAGGATTTATAAACTGAGTGCTAAGACTTTGTCCGAACAGGACCTCCATAGTGACCTTTAAATGAAAAATTCTTTGTCCCGAGTTAGGCTGTGTATATAGGTCTAGATTCTGTGTTTCTCCCATATAAGAATGATAAAAACATTTCTATTTATGTTCAGTAAACTTTATCAAAGACAATCTAAACTATTTATTCATTCAGTCAATCATGTAGCAGCAGCACAGCACATACAATAGTTTGCGCTCTGTGAATTTAACTGTGACATGATATTCAGGGCCACTTGGCTGATTTAGAAACAAAATCATCATTAACCATATGACTGGAATGGAACAGGGAAACATGTCGGCATAATTTGGCAGGAAAGGAATCTCAAAAACACGTAATAATTACAGTTACAGTTTGGCATTTGGCGGACGCTCTTATCCAGAGCGACTTATATTTGGTCTCTTTTATTACAACTGAGCAATTGTGGGTTAAGGGCCTTGGTCAAGGGGCCACAGTGGTTGCTTGGTGGAGGTGAGAATCGAACCCAAGGTCTTTCTGGTATTAGTCCAACAATGCATAATGCCAACAACAACAACCATGTAACTTTTTATGCTTTGGACTTTTGCATACAGGTATTCAATAGTGAGTGTATGTCATCTGCATATGCTAGTTTTGATGATAATTATTCTTTCCGATTTTACCTGGGAAATGAGGAATCCGTTTGCCGTTGAGTTTGTAGGCAACACCAACTTTAATCTCATCAAGCACGTCAAGAATGTCCAGTTTAGTCAAAGCAATTCTACAGAGAAAAAACACAAATCTGAAATCTTCTTTGCTTACACAATATATATTTAAGAGTGTCTTTTTTAATATCCATAATGTTTTACATTTACTTTTTTTTTCTTATAAACTAAACTACTCACGCGGTGAAGCCGTTGATCATATGAGCATATCTGAGAATGACAAGGTCTAACCACCCGCAGCGTCTCTTTCGGCCTGTTGTAACACCAACTTCGTGGCCTCGTGTCTGTAATAGTTCTCCTACAGCCTGAATGAGAATTGAATTCAATTACACATATATTACATAAAATAACAAATTCATCACTCATTTCTAATCGGTGCTCCTGTCAATGACAGAACATGACTTCTCGCAGTACATCACACACTGTGCTTATTGATCAGCATGACATTTATTTGTGTTTATGCAGTGATTGAAAACAATCACCTAACATCATTTTAGTAAACAACATTACTGCAACTCTATAACAGGTCAAAACAATTTAAAGCAATAATATTTCAATTTATTGATTTTATTTATAGTAAGCACATGAATAACTCTTAGCAAGTGGGCCGCTGTCACATTCTGAAACTGAAACCCAGGCATGACCTAAAGTCGGCTCTTGTTCATGTGATGATCATTAAAGCACGGAAACAGCTGATGGCGTTGGATTATCTCTTCACTCAGTAAATGAAAGTCACAAATGTGTTAATGGCGTTATTGAAATTTTAGGAGATAATTTTCTAACAGTTGCTGAGAGAAAGGTGGAACCCATTTTTCACTATTTCTGTCTGTCATATCCAAATCAGTAGTATCAAAAAAATGAACAAATCAACAAACCTGTCTCCCTTTCTGGGGTTCCATGCACGTTCTCACCTTGTGCAGTGTCAATAAATATGAGACAATGGGGAAATTAGCCCAACTACACAGATGGATCTTATTGACGATCTAACTTGGACCATAGTCACCAGGCAAACAATGGGTAGCACACCACAACATAGAGGACTAAAACCCTGCAGCACCTGCAAAGTCTCTCTGCTCAAGAAAGCACATGTTTAGGCTCGTCTGAACTTTGTCATTGAATATTTCAGATATTTTGGTTCACAGGAGATCTTTTTGGCATTAATCCTGCGTCTCACTGTTATAATAGTTCTATATAGACAGATGATTTTAAAAACATGCAATATTCTCTTCCTTTCTGTAAGCTCTATGGATATGTTCACACTGTGAAGCTTAGTGTGCTATTCAGATATTTTTTTCAGAGATTTCTAGGATGAATTAATCATGGTCCTAAACTGATTGGAAAAATAAATTGGAAAAATAAACACAGGAGACCCTGAATTCGGGAATAAGCGGGTAAGAAGATGAATGAATGAATGAATAAATGAATGAATGAAACACAGGAGACACTGAAGTCTGCATTTATGAGTACATGTATAAGGTAGGAAGAGGATGTAAAGAAAAAGGGCCAAATATGTAAAAATTGCATGTTGTGGAGCAATGGGTGCTACTTCAGTATGAAGGCTGAGGAGCTGGAGGTTCAATGAAAACGATTCTTTATCAACTTTTGTAGTTTGTTGTTTTGCTGTATGTTGATTGATTCTATACAGTTTGTGCTACAGTACATACTAAATATCTGTAGATCTCTTTCTATCTTGAATAAATTACACATATTTCCAAAGCTTGATTCATGTGATCACTTCTGGCAACTTATTCCAGATGTAATCTCATGTTTATTTAAGGGCTTTTGCTTAGGGGCCCAGCAGTCAGAGCTTGATGGTACAGGGAATAGAATCCTTGTTCTTCAGTAGTTTAACATTTTAACAACTGAGCTACCAATTATTCACAGGTGAATAATGAAGCCGGTAAGGGTGTGAACTGTATTTTGTGTTAATCATTGTAAAAGGTTATGATGAAGATATTAGCTCTTACGTTGAGTTGTTCTGTTGGGAAAGCCCCAATGCCCACTCTAGTAGTGTAGGCTTTTGATACCCCATACACATCTCCAATATTCGCTGGAGGAATGCCAAGGCCAGTGCACACTCCACCAACGGTGCAATTGGATGATGTTACGAATGGATAGGTTCCTAAACAAAACACAGACAGACCCAGTCCATGTGGCATGAGAGTATGTTGATGTATGTGTAAAACTGTCGGATGTTTGTACCAAAATCTATGTCTAGCAGGGCAGCATTTGCCCCTTCCACAAGAATTTTCTTCAGAGGTCCATGAATAGCATCATACATAAAATACACTCCGTCCCTCACCATGGGTCTTATTCTCTCTGCATAATCCTACAAATGTACAAACTGATGTTTAGGTCACTAAATCACCGTTTCATGGTAATATGATATAAATCCATATTTTTTCCAGTTTAACTTGCCTTCAGTTTTTTTAGTTCACCTTCAATGTCCACTTTAAGAGCTGGATACATTGACTGATACTGCTGCGCTAGGTTTTTGAACCTAAAATCAAAACGTTTTAAACTGTATTAGTGTAAAGTTCAAGCAAAACCTTTCTCCTTTCTGAAAATAAGTTAGAATATTACCTGGTGGAAAACTCTTTAAAATCTGCCAGCAGGTCACAAATGCGCAGACCAGTTCGAGACGCCTTACATGCATACGTTGGTCCAATGCCTTTCTTGGTCGTTCCTATGCTGTTATGAAAGATCAAATTGCAAATATGCACATGTTGTACTTTTTTGTTGTTGTTTAGCTCTTTAAAGTCCTGTGATACTGATCTTACTTCTTGCCCTCCTGTGCTTGTCTTTGCAATTCTTGCACTCCATCCACAGCTTGATGGAAATCGAAAACTGGACACATGCAACAGATGAAGTAAAATTCATGTAAAATCATAATATAAACATAAAATACTGTAAAAGCAGAGTTATTATCTAGCACATTCAGTAGTAATTAGTAGTCTCAACTACACTAGTAAAAAGATTGATCTGTCTTTTTTATTATTATTTATTAATATCTGCCACTTGGTGTCTTCTAACATACTTTACTTGAGCTAATTATTTCTATTTGAACAAAGTTTATGTTTTTAGTATGTATTATCTCGTATTTGGGAAAAACCAATTGTCTTAAACCAGTATAGGATCATTGCCAGCAGGACAGTGTATTGGCAAGGGTTTCACAATACAATACATAGCATGATACATGGGTCACGATACAATATATTAAACTATATTGCAAAAGTAGATATTGTAATACTTAAAATAAGCTA
Organism: Pseudolaguvia tuberculata; assembly: GCA_026260255.1. Taxonomy (NCBI): domain Eukaryota; kingdom Metazoa; phylum Chordata; class Actinopteri; order Siluriformes; family Sisoridae; genus Pseudolaguvia; species Pseudolaguvia tuberculata. The sequence continues at coordinate 3,716,177 of JAOTRA010000002.1, read as the reverse complement.
GGCATTCTTATTCTCATTTTTTTCCATCATGCTTGTTTATAAGACAATGGTGGCATATGTCAGCAACAACTATAAAAGTGTGGGAGGAAATTGTTACAATAGTATTATGACATTATATTAATCAATGTTGATCCATAATGCTTAGCAACATCAATATTTTTACACAGCCAACATGCAACATACAAACTGTATACCTATGTGGGCTCTATCAGAGATAACAAGTCTTTTCTCCCATCCTTTCAAGCCTAGCCACAGAAGACAGAACAAATAGAATCTCATGAAGCAAAGACAACACTACAACTGACAATAGTAACTAGTAGTAACAGTAAAATAAATAAAAGAAACACTTCTTTTACATCAAATTCATTTCACGGTATTAATTCGATTCAAACTAAACTAAGTTGTAATTTACCTTTCTTCTCATTTTTGTCAATCTCCTCAAACAGGCCAGGAAGATGAATAACAACACCATTGCCTGTGAGTGAATAAAACAATTATTAGTAGAATTAGATTCAGAGTCACCTTCTTGTCACCCAATTTCATCCTTTTTTTTTTTACCATTGATTCCCAACAAAAAAGCCTGTTTAATTAAAAACATTTACAAATAAAATATGATACTCGGATGAAACAAAACCAGTTGTACAAAACCGACTACACTCATTTTAACAGTTTTTATTTATAGTTTTATAGTTTAATCTACTGTGTATATTATTAGCTAATCATAGAGTATAATAATATACGTACAAATTGTTTAAAGAAATTTTTCATTCATTCATTCATCTTCTCTCTAAGGGAGCGCCCTTAGAGACCCGGTTCCGGATAAGCGGTTGGAAAATGATGATGATGATGATTCATCTTCTTACCCGTTTATTCCCCAATTCGGGGTCACGGGGGTCCACTCTAGCCTATCCCAGCGCACATAGGGCAAGAGGCAGGGGTAGACCCCGGACAGTTTGCAAGTCTATCGCAGGGCACACATAGACGAACAACCACACACACACACTCACATATTGACTCCTATGGGCAATTTTGACTCACCAATCAACCTAATGTATATGTTTTTGGACTGTGGGAAAAACTGAACCTGAGACATTATTGTTGTGAGGCGTCCGTGCTAACCACTACGCCACCGCGCCCCCAGAACCTTTCCATAGACTGTTCATTTTTTTGCAATCTGTTATTTTAATGACTGTAACATCTATCATATTAACACACAATAAATATCCATACATTTATTACTATTGTACAAAAGGATCATATAAATGTCAAACATTTTTATAACAATCCCACAAGAATTTCTGTTATTATCTGAGATTTGAATAAAAATCTTATCTTTTATTTGAGCTGTTCTGTAACCTTGAATGTATATATACAAATACATTTAAACAACAGGTTCTAATTTACTTTAATATACTGTAAGAGGAATAAACTTGTAATGTGTTAAAGCCAAGGAATCTTCTACAGAGTGTTTTTATTGGATGGCAGGGTGTTACACACTACCCTGTGGCATGGATTAGTTTTATATAAGAGCACAACCACTTTTAGTCCTTACCTAACAGTCGAGTCTCCACACTGACAAATAGTGCACAACAGCTTGGATTATTCAATGGAAACCACTCACCAATAAGGGATATACATTTGGTACTGATGATACCACTGGGAAGGAGGTGGAAGTCATACTCTGTCCCTTCGACCACTACTGTATGGCCTGCATTGTTTCCTCCCTGCAGGATGAAACAGACATGACTTTCATATCCGTATACAAAGTTTCCATTATAACCAAACCATGATATTTTATTTAGCTCCTGGTCTAAAAAAAGTTATGATGACCCTTCCCTGACCTTTGCCCTGTAGTTGGTCCAGTAGGAAAGGATAGCAACCAATGTTCCCCACCCAGCCCAACCCCACCAAACAGATCTTACAATTTGATGGCCTATTTCTTTTAACTGCCCTGGCAAAGGGCTCATTTGCCACTTTGAGCTAAGTCTGACTTGGCCTTCTCACATGTCAAAGATAGCATGTAAATGTAACCCAGCCTCACTTGTCAGAGATTGCACACAGGCCTGTGACTGACATTTGGGAAGATTATAAACACCACGGTTACAGGATTTCCAGAATGAACATCAGGTAAAAAGAGTGGAATTCTGTTCATCTTGTTTTAAAAGGGAAAAAAATCCCAATCCAAAGAATAGAAACACAATAAAGGATCACCTGAGTTTAATATACTGAATACTGATGTAAAAAAAAAAAAAGCATTAAAGATTATTGCCATAGTGTATGTATAAACTTCCACACATTCTGCAGCCAAAGACTACAAATAAAACATCTCAAACCCAGTAAGTACAGCTCGATGTAACAAACACCATTTAATTGTTTGTAATCGAATTTTAATGCTCTTTTCTTTATTTTATATTAAGGATGTATTCCTGTATAAATGAACACAGATAATGTCAGATTTATTACTTACTTACGTAAAGTGTATTCATTCCGAAAAATCAGAGAAAAATATTAATGTGTAAACTTTAGACATGTTTTTTCTTAATGATATGAAAATTTTTTAAATAAAATAAAAAGAACAGAAACTCACCTGACATCTGCAGACGATATCAGACTCCGTAGCCAACAAATCCACAACTTTCCCTTTACCTTCGTCTCCCCATTGCGCTCCAAGCACCACTGTCACTTTGTTGCCCGACTCTGCCCGGGGTCGTTTTGCCCCTCCTGAGGGGTTTATGGGGTTGTAGTGATCGTTCCCTGAGCGGCTCGACGACATTCTTACTGGCCTGAGCACTAACAACTGAAGCCTAACCACCGAATCCGCCGCTCCTCTGAGCGATAAAGATTCGCGCATGCGCACTGATCTGTCTGCGGACCAAATAAAAGATGGCGTTTCAGGGCATGAAAGGGATGAATGTTGTTAAAACACAGGAATATATAACTACAGGGACAGGACAGGATATTCCCAAAAATTTGCTTGTTCTAATGAGTAGCAAGATTTAGTATGTGGAAAAAGATCTTTTTTGTTCGGTTCGGTACAATGATGTAACTTTCTTTAAAAGTACAGCAGACAGTATGATGGTGACCTTCTGACTCCTCATGGCCTTTCTTTCATAGTCAGCCCTAATTCACATGTCCATTATCAGATTTCTGTAAATCCTACTTTTCGTGCATGAAGACTCATTTTATGAACCGCTGCTCCTGTTAGGAGGCACCACAGCGGATCGCTCTTCTCCACACTACCCTGTCCTCTACATCTGCCTCTTTCACCCCAACTATCTGCATATCTTCCCTCACCACATCCATAAACCTCCTCTTTGGTCTTCCTCCTGCCTGGCACCTCCATCCTCAGCATTCTTAAGACTCACATCTTGAACCTGGGCCTAAAATATATGAAGTATGTGTCGTAGAATCCTGTTAGCTGTTAAATAGTTACATACAGTTAGGCATTTGGCAGACACTCTTATCCAGAGCGACTTACATCTCTTTTTTGTGGGTTAAGGGTCTTGCTCAAGGGTCCACAGTGGTGGCTTGGTGGGAATCGAACCCTGGTCTTAGTCCAACACCTTAACCACTAGGCTACCACTTCCCATCAAACATCATCTGCTGCTAAGATAGTACTGTGTTTGTTTACTGCATCTCGATCCAGTTTTTCTTTGCAAGATCATGAATCAAAGTTCATTGTTGTGTTATTTGCACACAGATCACCAAATCAGCTGGTTTTTCTCCTATAGGATAATATACAAGGTCCTTGTCTGAGTAATCAGATCACGTGGTAATTAATGTTGTGATCATCACGATGTCTATTTAAGCCCTACTTGAATAATGCACACCATTTTCTGATGGAAATGATTTAGATATTTGCATTCACAGCATTTGGCAGACGCCCTTATCCAGAGTGACTTACAACTGCGGATTTGGGTGTTAAGGGCCTTGCTCAGGGACCCGCAGTGCTGGTTTGGTGGTGCTGGGAATCAAACCCCAGCCTTTCTGGTATTATTTCAACACTTTAACCTCCAAGCTACCACTTCCTCATATATTGCCAGATATATCACTGCAACTTAATGTTTTATTAAATCTTCTTCTTCTTCTCCTTTCGGCTGCTCCCGTTAGGGGTCGCCACAGCGGATCATTCTTCTCCACACTACCCTGTC
>JAOTRA010000002.1:3682085-3703818 GCA_026260255.1 Pseudolaguvia tuberculata | reverse complement strand
ACTGATAGCGGTCTGTTAAATAGGACCTGAGCCAGGCAAGGGCCGTCCCTTTTATCCCCACTACATTCTCTAATCTAATTGTTGAATTATTGTGCATTAGCCTATACAAACTAAATTGTAAAACATTGATTTCTTGTCTTTATGAATAAATAAAAATCTTAAATAAAACCTTGCAATTGACCTTGACTGTAAAACCTTAGGCTGTCTGATACTTTGTTAGTTCTAATTCATTCATTCATCTTCTTACCCGTTTATTCCCTAATTCGGGATCAAGGGGAGTTTGCTGGAGCCTATCTCAAAGCACGTAAGGCGAGAGGCAGGGGTACACCCTGGACAGATCGCCAGCCCATCCCAGGGCACATAGACGAACAACCATTCATACACATTCACTTCTATGGGCAATTTAGACTCAGTAATCAACCTAATGTACATGTTTTTGGACTGTGGGAGGAAACTGGAGTACCCAGAGAACATGCAAACTCCGCACAGAAAGATCACCCACCCAGGAATCGAACCCAGGACTTTCTTGTTATGAGGCGACAGTGCAGCACTAGTTCTAATCAGTTAGTTATAAAAGAGTTTAATTGGAACAGTTTACTACATTTTCACAAACCACTGCAAACACCAATGCTGTATTTATTTCAACAATCACTTTGCAACAGATCAAACTAATATAATTTGTTTTTCAGGTCACATAATACATCAAGCTGTCAACCATAAATATATAGCTTTTACATGATTACCAAGACAGCCAAATATAATATAGGAACATTTTTTCAAACAGGTTTACACAAGATTAAAATAGATCTAGGGCAGAAATTACTTACTAAGAAGCCCATATTTAGCATTATAATTTTGAGCTCCTGTATTGCTATAAGACAACATGAAATAATACTTTGTTTTATTAAACAGATACAAAATCAACTTTGTTGAACTTCCTCTCAGCATTATTATTGTAAGCAAAATTTTAATCTGCAACAGTGGGCCATTTTATACCATCAATAGTAAACGCAATTCTAATGTACACAAATAAATTAGTACATATTTGTCTGATCATAATATGGTGCACAAACTACTCTACAGTGCAAGTATGATAAAGAAAGAAAAAAAGAACTATGCTTGAAATATCAGCATGTGTCCTTTGGAACAGGAATGTTTTGATTCTGCTGTGTGCTCAGCCCTTGGTTTCTGACTGTTGAGTGTGTGCCAGCAGTTAAAGGGAGCTTTAATATTCAACCATCAATAGAATTAAAGCTTGATTTCTTCCCCCGAAGTTTTCCTTTCCTAGCTCTCCCTGCAATAATAAGAAAAAAATTAAACAAAAATAAATCATAATTCATTCCATTAATTGCAATCCTTAGCACAAATCAAAAGGAATTCATGAAAATATAGGAATACATTAATTGCTATAAACGTAAAACAAACTATATGAACAAATGTATTAGGTCACCTGACCTGGAACATTTATATGATGGTTTTCGAACTCTTGTTCTTTCTCCTATAACAACAACCTCAGCACTTCTGAAATAGCTTTCAACTGGATTGTGCACTGTGACATTAGGGATTTTCTCATTTACTCGGAATATTAATAAGTCCAGGCACCAATATTGAGTAAGGATGTCTGAACTTCCTGAAAGTCAGTGTTCCAGTTCATCCCAAAGGTTGGGATGAAACAGTCGGGTTGAGATCAGGACACAGAAGTTCCTCATCTCTAACTAGAACTCTCACTCGAGACTCGGCCCGATGGCATGGTAATGCTGGAGTATTGTTTAAGCTCTTCCGTTCCAGCCTTTTCAACTCTATAGCATTTAAAGTGCACTTCCAATATTTTCTGAATAGACACTGGTTTAAATTTAAATAAGGGTTTCCATACACATTTGGCCATATAGTATACATTTTATATTCTAAAATTAGATTCCAATTTACCAAATCACCCAGACAAGACATTTTATTTGATTATTAGTTAAGCAGAATTAAAAAGAATCAGTACTGATGATATATAACCGGTGAGCAACTGTTAGTGTAGTTAAAAGGCAATTACATATATTACAATTGCAATGTTAGACTAGATTGGATTGACCAACACAGTACTCAGAAAAATGTGCATTATCTCTTACAGCCCCTTCAGATATCAGCAGGCAAAAGTCCAGAGCGGCTTTGAAAGGTTAAAACTAGAAGATTAAGCCTTTAATTTTACAGACACAACAGAAGGTTAAATAATGCAGGAACCGCACATGCCAGCACATGGATTTGGTTATTGTAGACAGGGTTTTACACGGATTCCCTCGAGGCCCTGTTAGTTATATATCCTGCGACGTGACCTACCTTACTGCAACACACAGGTCTTTTTACGTTTACCCTCGCCCTCGCTGTTACCCTCATCTTTAATGGTAAAGAGAGAGAGAGACACGGAACTCAATGATATTTACATGTGTCCCGATACACACGTGCCAGTCACGGATTAATAGCTGCATTCTGATAAATCCGGGCTCACAGTGAACCAGGTTTCATTAGTATTATTGAGCTAAAATTGAGTTTCCTTCATTTAAAAACAAAAACACTTGAATTGATTAGTAATATATTAGGAAAAACACAAACATAACTACACTATTTTTAAAAACAACATTTTGGTCGAATGCTTTATATTCAGACAACACATGTACACACCATACATACATACATATGCGCCAGTTACCTTCTTTATTGCTTTTTTTACGTCCTCTGAGGACTTTGTGTGATTTCAGCTGAGAGATGGGAGGATTAGATGGGGAAGAGCTTTCCACCGCATGCGCTCCGTCAGTTGTGTCAGGTTCACACAGCAACATGGTTTTACCGTTACCTGCAATAACTGACTCCGTGGTGCTGCTCGAGTCAACTGGAGATTTATTTGAGTGTCTCTCTACATTCTGTTCCTGGATTGTGGCCAACAATTGACCAGCCCCTATATTGCTTCCATTCACATTTGATTCAGTTTGAGCACCGAAGTTTTCATTAATGTTATTAATAGAAGTTTGGTCATCTTTGACTTGGCTATTATTGAAATTCAAGTCATGTTGTATAGAATCTTTTGCTCCAGTGGTCACTGGAATGATAACAGTGTCTGACGACATTGTTAGTGGAGTCGCTGTGGAATTTCTCTCACTACAGATTCCAGGTAGAAGGATTTGTGCTTCCTTGTGATCTTTTAAGCAATGCTGAACTGGATAAAGCGTTGCTAAAGGCGTAACTGGTGTAACTACATGGTTAGACAGATTGTCTTCAGTGGAGAGACCTGGTTGGATCTCTTGATGCTGGCATGCAGCTTTATCACCAGTTAGTATGGCTACTGTTTCTCCTTGGAGGCTGGTGGCAGAAGCGTTGACTGGTTCTCCTGCGTTTGTCTGCTCTGGCCGAGGAGGAGGAAGGTCCTGAGTTACACCTGACGTGACTTCTCCTTCTGCACATTTGACACTTCCTGCTAAAAGGATAAAAATGAAAAGACATTTTATAAAAAATTTTAATTTATTATAATTGATGTGGGTGGAATACAAAATCTTCAAGCATATGCTAATTTCTGCATGCATATCCTTTTTTTTTTCCCCTCAGTGAATTAGTTTTCACTTTATTGATATCTTAGCATTGATTTTCTTACTCTTTCAACAACATTTACAATATCACAGGGGTCGGCAACCCAATGTGGATCTTTTCACAATAAGATAATTTCACACGGCAGCAAACTACATTTGTTTCGCACTTTTGGTGCAGGTGGATAATTTAACTACAAGGATGATATGCAACAAACACTGGAATGAAGTATTCAGTTTTATAAAATATGTAATTTTTTCTGTAGTTCATTAACTAAAAAAACTATTTACTAAACATAATATACAAAACAAACACTATATGCAGTGTTTCTTTATATTAGCTGTCTATTTCTGTGAAATGGCTCAGAGTGTTAAAGCAATAATGTAGTAAATACTAGGGGTTGCTTGAATCTTAGAATTCAAAAGAACCATATACATTAAAGAATTGCTTTGTTCGAGCCCCATAGCATTCTCTAAATATGACCAAAAGCAGAAAAAGCAATAGGAAATGAACAGCATGCCATTTTTCTTAAACGATTACTGAATGATTAATATGTATGAGAACAGCTTTTAAACCTTAGTGTACCACATGCAGCTGTATATGCACACGCCATGAATGAAATGCAGCGGGAGATGAAGCAGCAGCCACAGGCTATCGATTGGGTAGAAGGTTGCAAAATGACGTTGAATGTTAGTACTCCATGACCAAGAGCCTGAATTCCTCTCCCCAAAGATCATGGAAATAAAGAGGGAGAACCCGCAGTATGAACTGGCACAATCGCTGTCATTCAGCAAGAGTTATCGTAAACTAGGATGGATGAAATGGGTAAGCGCTTAAAAGGTATTTGGACCGGAGACGTCGGATAGGTCCCAATTATCTGGTCCTTACCGGTGTCCCTATGCATTTCACTAGAGGGTGCACTTTCCGTTTCGCACCTGGGCCTGGTCTTTCTAAGCTGGAAACCTTTTCTGATGTCAGCCAACAGGTTGTCAATGATGCAGCCATCCTCCTGAGGCGCACCACCTCTTCTGACTGCAAAGATAAAGTCAATATTAAACAAGAGTCAAACTGAAATGCTTTATTTTAATGAAATCATTACCTAATTACACTCAGATACATTCAGATTTCGTATTCTGTTTTTAGTTGAGTAATTAGTCTCAGTCTCAACTGGAACTGCGATACAGTTGCTTACACATTGTGACTGCATCATTCATGCTAGCGGTTTATCACCCACATGAGGATAGCTTCCTGTGTCGAGTCTGGTTCCTCTCAAGGTTTCAATTATGTCAGGAGGTTTTTCTCATCACAGTCACCTTGACTTGCTCATCAGAGACAATCTGATTTCTATTCACTCACATTAAATCAGCTTAACACAATCACCATTTTAAAAAAACCAAATAAAACTGAATTTAATATATTATTAACAATGTAATGTTTACATTAAATGTTTACTACGTTATTTTCTACGACAGTTCTTAAAGTTTAAATTAATTAATATTTTATATTAGTTTACAGTATTTACCAAACATTACACAGACTATCCATGTACACAACAATGTTCTGCATATATTTACAGTCTATAAATACTTCTGGGTCATAAACAAACTCCAGCCCAAAATCACGACTGGGACCCTCCAACAATCTTTCCCCCTACATACATTTCAGAAGGTTTTGCTAGGTCCACCAACTGCACTTGAAAATGTACAGTGTAAATGTGAGAATGAACCATTTTTAATTAATGTATGTATCTCAATCTTTCGTATACCTAAATGTTTAACATTCATTCATTTATCTTTTTCCCCGCTTATTCCCTAATTCGGGGTCACGGGGGTCTGCTGGGTTCCATCCCAGCGCACATAGGGCGAGAGGCAAGGGTACACATTGGACAGGTCATATTTGCACAAACTAGTTTAAAAGAACTTCAATTTTAAATAGAAACTGTTTAAATGCATTAGAGAATGGAACCATATAGTTGGTGTGCATTCCCGACCACCACACTGAAACCCAGTCATCTCAAAAGGTCACAGATAAGGAAAGCCCTGCCAGGTTTAGTATGTACGTACTGATCTTGCCGTTCTCTCCTTTCTGTCGCTTGGATTCCTCCTCTGCCAGCTGCTTCTTCCTCTTCTCTGCTTTGGCAGCTTGCTCTTTACGGATCTTGTTCTCCTAAAGGCAAAACAAAACATGACCAGAAGGTCAGTATGAGAGAAGAGTGCAGGCTATTTTTAGTACAGAGTGCAACAGTAGACAATCCCGAAATAGTAATAGTTAGGAAAGTTAGACTTTTGTTTTTCCACCCATAAACATTTAAAAAGAATAGCCAAAACAAAAAAAGCCCAGAGAACCAACCTTAAGCGCTTTAAGGAAAAGCCCTCGGAAGATTTTGATGGTGCTAAAGAGTTCCTCTAGCGAGAGCTGAGCAGCATCCTCACACAGGTACAGAGCAAGATCTTCCTTCTTCTTCACAATCTCAGCAAAAGAGTCTTCCAAATCTTTACATGCCTGAAGATTCTCCTACACGCATGCAGGGCAAAAACCCCAAACATTACTTCTGGAAGACCTACCTGATCCATGTTTTGGAGTTCCAAATGTTCCAATTATTCTTATTTAATTATCAGGAGGAGGGGCTGAGCGGTGGCGTAGTGGATAGCACGGTGGCCTCACAACAAGGTGGTCCCGGATTTGAATCCCAGGCCGGGGATCTTTGCATGTTCTCCCTGCGCTTGTGTGCGTTTCCTCCGGGTACTCTGGTTTCCTCCCACAGTCCAAAATCATGCAAATTAGGTGGATTGGTGATTGTAAAGTGTCCATACGAGTGAATGTGTGTTTGAATGGTTGTTTGTCTATGTGGTGCCCTGAGATGGACTGGCGACCCGTCCAGGGTTTACTCCCGCCTCGCGCCGTATGTGCACTGGGATGGGAGCCAGCAGAACCCCGTGACCCCAAATTAGGGAATAAGCGGGTAAGAAGATGAATGAATGATTACGAGGAGCTGGAGGTGGCAGAGTTGAAGATGTTGATATTTTCATTGGGAGTGACAAGGATGGACAGGATTAGAAATTAGTTTATTAGAGGGACGGCGCATGTAGGATGTTTTGGAGACAAGGTGAGAGAGGCTAGGTTAAGATGGTTTGGACATATGCAGAGGAGGGACATACTGTACATAGCAGATACAGTGGCTTTGAGTCATATACAGTAACAAAAAGACGACTGATAAATGGAGAACTGAAAAGGTCTTAATCTTAAGGTTTATTAGGATATTCCTCTAGTCTTAAACGTCATTGGAATGGTTCGTCGTTTAGATGGCAAACTTATAGAAAATATCTTTGATTTAAAATCACACATACAACTGAGCAACTGATGGTAGTTTGTTTTTTCCTGGGATCTGAACTTACAACATTCTAAGCAGTCTATTAACATAACCAAGTAATCAGCTACATTACATCAATGTCTCAAGACAAAATGCAAATAAATACACACATTACAACATAAACCATTCACAAGCAAAACAACCGGTGAAGGCAGGCATAAAAAATAACTTAATGTACTGTACAAATGTTTAATGCTCTACTCACCTTGATAATACTTAAAAACTGATCTTTTACATCCTGAACTGATGAAGAGATTTTTTTCTCAGTGTCCTTTAAACGCTTGGACAGCGCGTTTGCCTCAGCCTGAACACAATCGAGGTTAATTCTGGGACAAAAGCAGATCAGAGACAGTGCATTCAAATAAAGTTTGAGAGTTTAACTTGTCCTAATGACTAATCTAGATCAGGTCTATACAAAAGGATTGTACAAGCAGAGAGAAATACAGAGATGGATTGCAGTGTATTCACCCGGCTGCTTTTTCACAGCTTTCAATGTCCTCAGGAAGCATTAGAAGCTCAGGGTGATTCAACTCTGCTTCCTGGACAAAAAGGTTACGTTTAAACATATCATTTCTTAATTCTTCACCATATATTCACTATTATTTTTAATCTCAAAATTTTCTTCATCCAAAAATGCATCTTGTCACAGCAAATTATAAACAAAAAGCTCAATATCTCATTTAAAAGAATTATGTCGACATAGAGGGCGGCACGGTGGCGTAGTGGATAGCATGGTCGCCTCACAACAAGAAGGTCCCGGGTTCGATTACCGGGCCGGGGATCCTTCTGTGCAGAGTTTGCATGTTTCACCCCGCGCTTGCATGGGTTTCTTTCGGGTACTCCGGTTTCCTCTCAGTCCAAAAGTCCATGCAGATTAGGTCAATTGGTGATTCTCAATTGTCCATAGGAGTGAATGCATGTGTCAATGGTTGTTTGTCTATGTGTTGCCCTGGAATGGACTGGTGACCCGTCCAGGGTGTACCCCTGCCTCTCGCCCCATGTGTGCTAGAATAGGCACCAGCAAATCCCCGTGACCCCAAATTAGGGAAAAAGCGGGTAAGATGATATATGAATCAACGTCTCAAAAAGGTTGGTGAGTCATGTTTAAGTACCTCAAGGATATGGTGTAACAGAGTAATCCGGCCTTTGTTGGCTTTGGTCTCGGTTAGCTTTAGCAAGGAGCTAATCTTGAATCCTTCAGCATTTCCTGTATGACTTCCCTGGCGAATAATATAAATTAAAGATTTGAATTTTATTTTAAGTTAAAGAGCTTCAGACTAATAATACTTACATAGTTGAGGAAGTTTCCTACTCGAAGGATTAACCTACAGAAACTGGGCAGCAATGTGCTTTCTCTGAGACCTACAGGGGGCGACACAAACCAACAGCTGCTCAAACTTGTAGAGTCAACATTTTATAAACGATGGGTTGGGTGGTTGCATAGGAAACACCCAGGAATGAGTAACACGATGTTGACTTGATCCGTCAAACACCTGACTGCTTGTACATATAGATAATGACACCCCAACCACACACACACACTGTCTCCCACCCTTTTGTGTTGTATATTATGTTTCAGTAAGCTGGACAAAAGACATAGCAATCGGGTGTTTGACAGATAAAATACCCTATCCTATTAATTATGAATGAAATATATATTCAATATCTTAATTTGGCACCATTCAAAAAATTTACAACATTACACAAACATTATCTTTAGGCATCATTAACTAAAATATGCTACAGGAATAGGGTGAAAGAGATGTAGAGAACAGGGTAGTGTGGAGAAAAGCGATCCGCTGTAGTGACCCCTAACAGGAGCAGCCGAAAGAAGAAGAAGAAGAAGAAGGCTACAGGAATAGTTCAACAGTGCTGCACAACCTGAAGGTCAAGAAATAAATGTGTATTTAGTGAACTGAGCACTAAAGGACGGGGTGGCTGGGTGGTTAAGCTGTTGGTCTGATACCAGAAAGACCAGGGTATGATTCCCAGCTCCACCAAGCAACCACTGTGGGCTCTTAAGGCTTTTAACCTCAAATTGCTCAGCTGTACAAATAGAATAAAAAAAGATCGCTCTGGATAACAACGATTGCCAAATGCTGTAACGAACTAACTTACATTTATATATCTGTCTTTACATCAACATATGGTGTTCAAACAGATGACTTCACCTAGTCACTTTTGCAATGCACTTCGTAAGCACATTCTTGAGCATGTGAGTCTAAGCTGAGTGCAGCAGATAATCAGTTCACTGAGCGAGTGAGGATCTATAAAACTAAAGCCTTGTGTTTACAGAAAAACTTCAGCCTTAATACAAAAAGAAAAAACAGTCGGAGAATATCCTAGTAGGAGAATAAAGGATGAATCATTCGAAGTATGCGACAGGAAAAGACAGTCTGGGGTCGTAGCCCAAGCAACAGCACAGCTTACTCACTCGTACAAGCCTTGGTCAAGAGCTGTACTTTAGGCTTTAGCATCTCCAGGACAGACGCAGTTTCCTCACACAGCAACATGCAGTCAATCCTCAGCTGATAGCTGATAATAAAAAAAGAGAGAGAGAGAGAGAGAGAGAGAGAGAGAGAGAGAGAGAGAGAGAGAGAGAGAGAAAACGCAATGATCACATAGTTAATGGATTTTATTATAATGCAGTCTGGCCTAATTCTAGCAGTTACCAAGTAACAGTGAGGAGAGACAGGTAAAACTGGTCGACATTTGCAAGCTTGTCTCGTTCTCCCTGGAAAGAGTTCAAGTTGTCGATCTGCAACAAAACAAAGGATGGGAATGATTTAATAAGCCACAGCACAAAAGCCATAAGAAATTGGTTTCTAGTATCTATAAAACGCATTCTCTAGAAGATACAGTTCATTTATAATGCCTCAATCTTTCAGAATTTTCTTAAAATGCTTTAATTTCAGTTAGTTTGCAAGACAAACGCCACCATTTCTATTCTAAATGATGTTCAGTCACAAACCTCATGTTTCTCTGGAAGAAGCTTCAGTAGCTGTTTTAACACCTCAACATCAAACCTGGAACGATCCCCTTTCCGAATCATGTCCATAAAGTCCTCGTTAGAGCTGTTCAAAAAAGGGAGAGAACGTTCATAAGGACTTGAAGACCAATAAAGGAAAGTCGGTCTACATTAGTCAGCTTACCATTTAAATTGTTTAAGAAAGATATTCAGATTCAGATTTTTCTTGGGATCAATAAAAGAAATCTACAAGACAGGAAAATAATCAGTCAGAAGCTCCTTTAGCACAATCTGCTTTGCTTAAAACAAACTAATAAAAGTTTTAAACTAACTTCTTTGGGTTCTTTTTTGGGAGGAGCAGCCAGGCCTTTATCTTTGGGTTCAGCTACAGGGAGACTGAAGAGCTGCTCAATGCTGGAGAAATCCGGTTCCAAAGGGGAATCTGTTTGTTCTAAAGCCCATATACTGCAACCGTCTATAGACACAAAAAAACCACCCGGAACATTTTTTATTCTATTTCTGGAAAGCACAAGCTCTCGTTTTTGCATCACCATCAAGTGCAATAAAATGTATTACCTGAAATAAAACAAGATGCTAGTTACTTAAACAGAGCAAACTGACCTGTGACTGCCCTCGAGTTCAGCTTCTGCCAGTTGAGCTTCTTCATCCTAAGCGTGGGAAATGGACCAGTCTTCACTGGCATGCTGTAAGCTCTCCCCAAAACATGAACATTGTGGGCTATTATTATATCTCCAGCCATAGGAGGTGGGTATGGTGGACATGGCATCCCAGGGAGTGGAGGTGGCAATGGGGGACCGCCAGGTACTCTCCCAGAAAAGGGTGGAGGGGGTGGTGGCATTCCCATGCCGGGTAAAGGCGGAGGAGGCGGGATACCCATGCCAAGTAAAAATGATGGAGGAACAACACTATTCGAGCCAGGCAAAGGTGGTGGTGGTGGTGGTGGTGGAGGAGGAAGTGGAACACCACACATGCCTGCTAAAGGTGGTGGTGGTGGAGGAGGAGGAAGTGGAACACCACACATGCCTGGTAAAGGTGGTGGAGGAGGAGGAAATGGAACACCACTCATGCCTGGTAATGGTGGTGGTGGAGGAGGAGGAGGAGAAAGAGCTCCTGTGCATGGTAAAGGTGGTGGTGGAGGAGGAGGAACAGCTCCAATGCATGGTAAAGGTGGTGGCGGTGGTGGCAGCAGAGGGGTAGCGTTAGGAGGTTGGGTGGTACAGAGCCTGCCTGAGGAGCTGATGGGCGTTGCTTGATTAGCCTTTGACACATTTTTTAAAGATTCTTTCTCACAATCAATGATCTCGGTCTGAACTGCTTTCTCTACTTTCTTGAAAGGTGGAGCATCTACATAATGAGAACCGGTGGATGATTCTTTTGAAAAAACAAGCCGCTGCATGACCATCTCACAGGACTCCATATCCACTGAAACCAAGAAATGACAACAAACCTTTCAATAATTTCTATTAATCTACATCATCTTTCTAATTCCCCAACTCAGGGTCATGGGGGTCTGCTGGAGCCCATCCCAGCTCATATAGGCCGAGAGGCAGGGGTACACTCTGGACAGTTTGCCAGTCCATCGCATGGCACACAGACAAACAACCACTCACACATTGGGTAATTTTCAACCTAATGTAAATGTTTTTGGACGGTAGGAGGAAACTGGAGTACCCGGAGGAAACCAACAGAAGCCCGGGGACAACATGCAAACTCCGCACAGAAGGATACCCGGCCCGGAAATCAAACCTTGGACCCTCTTGTCGCTAACCACTATGCCACCCATATAATTAGTTGATCACTGCAATTTAACTTTTTCAAAATATTTTAGAAGAATTTTCACATAGCAAGTTTTTAACTTTAACAATTAATTTAAGTATGAAGATAATATTGAATTAAAGCCTAGTGTCTTCAGTCCATAAAATTCTCCTTGAACAGTATAATCACTTAAATCTTTCTTTAATAATGTAAGTTCTTTAACTAAGAGTTAAGGATTAAAGACGTTTATTTTGCTTTTAACAAAAACACTTCAAACAAATATCTAAATGAAGGGCATTAAATATCATGTAAAAAAAATTACATTTATCCAAAATGAGCGAACCAGAGACACAACCCATAGTCTGTTAAAGAAACTTAACAATAAAATTAATTCATTTTATCTTTCAACACTAAATAAATGTTTAAAAGTAGGGCAGTGGTTGCACTTCACATCCCCTGAAAATGATTGTCCACAACTTTGCAAATCAAAGACCATCAAACGATCTCAATGACTGACAGCATGTTGGGGAAAAATAAGACAGAAAGGACTTACAGTTCTGGCCCAGGAGGACAGTACGGTTAGTTAGAGTCTCCAAGGCCTGCCAGATATCAGCTCGTTCTGGTCCTAACAACAACAGAGTCTGTAGGATGGACAGAAGCTGCAGCGATGCAGGAGAGCTGCTCACCTGCAGGGATGAACAGTTGTGGGTGGATGTGATTTGGCAAAGTAGTTTCTGATGCTGGATTAACATCACTTAGTTTTACTTACCTTTGTGACTAAATACAGGTGTGTGTGTGTAGTATTGTGATTCTACAGGTTCCCCGTTTTGGTGCATTTTATTTTTATTATTCTGTTTCTCATCATCATCATCATCATATCAATCCGATCGATTATCTGGGACCTGGTCGCGGGGCAGCAGTCCAGACATCCCTCTCCCCAGACACTTTCTCTAGCTCTTCCGGGGGAAACACCAAAGCATTCCCAGGTCAGCCGAGAGACCTAGTCCCTCTAGCGAGTCCTAGGTCTTACTCAGGGCCTCCTCCCAGGGGGCCATTTCATGTCATGTTTTGATCATATTTTCAAAATTGATAGATTTAAAAAATGGATAGATTCAAAAATGGATTGTTTTTTGGACAGACGACTACAATTGGTTGATTAAAAAATGTCCCAAGATCACTAAAGGATATTAATGCAGGATCACATCCAACTTGGAAAAATCAGGTTAACCATGTTTATGGATGTACACACATGCATGAACACGTTTTTTACAATTAGCTTCATTTACTCAGACTTACTTTGTTAAACAGAGTGATGAAGACCTCCTGGTGATTGCTCATATCAATCCCCCCATATAGCCTCAACAGTTCCTCCTCATCCTCAGCCATAGCTTCCTCAAACGCCTCACACTGAATGATCAAGTCTTCATCCTCCTGCTCTCTGGACAGACAAACAAACAATAGAAAAATTTGTAAATAAAAGTTTGTTCTAATTGTTTTGGAATAATGTATAGTATATTATATATTTTATTGGGAAAAATCGAGTACGTCCTAACGAAATAATTCAATGATTAAACCTACCTGAGTTTCGGTAGGAGGTCAAGCAGCTGTAGACCTGGTAGATGAATGTAAACAGAACAAAACTTTTTTTAATAACACTTTCGAGATTTGGGGACTTTAGAAACATTCCTGTACTAATAAATCCACTAAAGAAAACAGAAAGCGCGTTTTTCTTTCGGACGGTAAACAGAACGGACAAAAAGGTTATCGCAATTAAGCTTTATTAACCAATCGCCAATAAGGGGCTGTGTTTCAACCGCACATAGGGCCCTACTAGGGCGCATGCCAATGTAGTACGCTAAGTGTTTATTTAACTATTAATCGCGACTAATAGACAGAGTGGACACTGGAGGTCGGAGATTATACACTAGATATCTGATACCAATAAAAGATAAATTGATGCACAGAAGCAGAGAAACCTTTTTTTTTTTTAATTAGCAGTGAAATATAACTTTAAAAAGTTTTCCTAAATTACAGCAACAACCCGTTTTATGAAACATGCAAGAAAAAAATACTAAACATTTTAATAATTCATTAATTCATCTTCTCTTATAGACATTTTCAGGCTGCATTTACACTGCATCTATTAATTGGCCCAATTTTTTTTCTTCAATGTTTCATGATATATTTAAATCGGTTTTAGGACTAATTATTAATCAGAGATGTGAATTAGCTTCTGGCATGTCAAACATTATTGAATAAGCGACCGAGGCACATGGTGTCAGCTCAGGTGAACATTGGCACTATAGACACGTGTGCAAGTTGTTGGACTCTGGCTTAAACTGTACAAAAATTCAACCCGGTTCTTTCCGGTCCCACCTCTCAAACATTCATTCATTCATTCATCTTCGTACCCGGTTATTCCCTAATTCGGGGTCACGGCGGACTGCTGCACCTATCCCAGCACACATAGGGCAAGAGGCGGGGGTACACCCTGGATGGGTCACCAGTCCATCTCAAGGCAACACATAGACAAACAACCATTCACACACATTCACTCCTATGGACAATTTAGAATCACCAATCAAACCTAATCTGCTTGTTTTTGTTTATTCA
The DNA here is from genome assembly GCA_026260255.1 of Pseudolaguvia tuberculata. Lineage (NCBI taxonomy): Eukaryota > Metazoa > Chordata > Actinopteri > Siluriformes > Sisoridae > Pseudolaguvia > Pseudolaguvia tuberculata. Next base: position 3,689,527 of record JAOTRA010000002.1, on the reverse strand, counting down.
CTAATTCAGGGTTACGGAGCTCTGCTGGTGCCTATCCCAGCTCAGATAGGGCAAGAGGTGGGGGTACACCCTGGACGGTCCATCTCAGGACAACAAACAACCATTCACACACACATTCACTCATATGGACAATTTAGAATCACCAATGAACCTAATCTGCATTTTGTTGGACTGTGGGAGGAAACCGGAGTACCCGGAGGAAAAACCTGCAAGCGTGGGGAGAACATGCAAACTTCGCACAGAAAGATCCCCGGCCCGAGAATCGAACCCGGTACCTTTTTGTTGTGAGGCGACCATGCTAGCCACTACGCCACCGCGCCTCCCCCTCTCAAACATATAATTTAAAAAAGTTATTTTTCTTTCTAAAGACTGACTGCTAATTCCATTAATGGGTTGTTTTGCGATGTATAAAGTAAAAGCTAAAAACTGATGCGGATTCATTTTAAAAGAGGATGAAATCTAAACTAGGCTTCAAAATGTGTAGTGTAAATGCAGCCATAGTCTCATGCCCATAAACCACAATGTTCCTTCTAGTAATAATGATTATCATCCTTAAAAGGAATAAATATTAATGTTTTCCATGAAGCATTCCAATTTTCTTTTTAACAGCTCCGTTGAGGGTTTTCCACAGTGGGTCAGTAATCCACATGTTTAATCTGGCACAGACTTTAAACAATGCAACTTTCCAGTGAAACTGGACCGTGGGACCAGTTCTGAAACTGGCTCTAAGAATTGTGCAATTTAACCAGTGGTCACCTGCAGGTTAACAGAACAGTAAGGGAACTGAGATGTTAAGGACTCCTCTACAATTATTGTACAACTATTGTAGCTAAATTTAGGTAAATGTTAAGAAAATGTAGATCTATAATAAAGTAAAGAAATATTTATATTAATACAGATTTGTGGGCAAATTAAATTGTTGACAAAGGACTAAAGGCATGGCAAATCAAGGACATTTTATAGACTGTGCATGTGAGGTCTTAGCAACTAGGCCATTTACTTTTAGTACTATGTTATGTTACACTCTAGATGACGTGCTTCACCCTTAACACCTAAAGGATTACGAATCCTTGATATCACCATGGTATAATGTATAAATGCACATTAAAACAGATAAGAACAAAAATAAGAAAGTAACTAGCGTCAAATTTACGCATAGCCTAGACAGAGAGCCTCATGAAAAGCTTTCATAGAAATAAACATATTTCTAGATTTTTATTCAGTACCATAGTAAAATTAACAGAAAATAAAAGCTCATCGGTAACATAGGTAGTGATCATTTAATGAACTTTTTAAATAAATGTAAAATATTAGGCAAAAAAATGCAAACCGTGTTGAGCACAATAATTATAGCAGATATTCAATGACAATTTTGCTCCTATGCAAGAGAATTAATGAATTTCATTTGCATCCTTATCAACTTGTGTTGTCTTGCTCACAAGTTTTTTTAAACAGATAATAAGTCATTAAACCTCTTCTAGGAATTATAAACACTTCTAGACCTGGATCTGTACCTCCCCTTTATTTCAAGAAGGGTGGCCTTCTTTTAGCTTGTTGGTACAGGATGCAGAAAAACTAGACTAGTGCAATGCTCTACTCAGAATGCAGCATCAAAAGTACTTACTAAATTTAGAACATATGACATCATCTCTGTTGTAATCAGTCTACACTGGCTTTACATTCAATCTCTTAATTTTTAAGATTAATTTTAAAATATTTCTATTTAATTATAAAGTACATAATAGTATTACTCCTCCATATCTGAGCACACTTATGTGCCATTATGATCCTAAACCCCTACTTAGGTTAAAAGGTGCAGGTTATTTCTTGGTCCTTTAAATAATGAAGATGCTAGCAGGGGGGCAGAGCGTTTTATATATATTTGTATACTGTTGTTTCTCCTCTCTTACTCTTCGCTCAAGATCGTTGATGGTGGTGTGGTAAGGGCAGCTTTTATCCCAGAGATCCCTTAAGTCTATGTTACCTTCTGGCTCTCCTTTTTATTTATGTTGTCATAGCTAGTCTTGCCGGAATCCCCAATATATACACAATATGGCTTTAAAACGACAATTTAAATAGTAATTATGTTTATTTCATACCAACAAACTCTTTGCGCATTTTGTCCCTTTGTCGCAGGTCTTCAGTACTGAAGATGAGTGCGTTGATAAAGCTTAACAGCGTCACCATGTAGTGAACATTGTCTGTGTTCTGCAGTTCATTCATAATCACACTGAATCGGTACTGTTGTATCTTTACAGTCTGAAAGACAAAAATAACATTTAATATCTCGCAAACGATCAATGAAATGATTATGGTCAGCAAATTAGTGCTAAATGATAGTTTTAAATATAGTTATAGTATAATTTGGTGCAATGCTTGAAAATACAGTTATTAAAAAGGTTTATATTCAGGGCGGAGCGGCGCGGTGGCGTAGTAGATAGCACAGTTGCCTCACAACAAGAATGTCCTGGGTTCGAATTCATGGTCGGGATCTTTCTGTGCGGAGTTTGCATGTTCTCCCCGCGCTTGCCCTATGTGTGCTGGGATAGGCGCAGCAAACCCCCGTGACCCCGGATTCGGGAATAAGCGGATAATTAGATGAATGAATGAATGAATGAATGAATGAATATTCAGGGCATATTTACATATGTACATTAATAATGCACTGATTGGTAGCTTGAAGTATCTTGACTTATCATTGAGGTAAAGTAATAATTTTAAACCAAAATGGCACAAAAAAGAAAAATAAATCTAGCAATTTAATCTGAAACAATCACAGGAATCTATTTATTATTTGATTCTTCAAATGTAATTAAGATCCCTTTGGCTATTTCATTCTCAATATGGGCCTGTTCTCTGCCAGATGTGAAGAATCCTTGTGTTTAGGATGGCAGGAAATACCCAATGTAGTTTATTTACAAAGAACATTCTACTATTTCTGTATGTACTCAAAATATTTTGCAGTGAACTACAGTATAAACATTTTAAAAATAATTTTATGTCTGAAGAAATGTCCTAGTCCCGGGCCGTGGTCTGTGTCAATTGGTGATTCTAAAATTGTCCATAGGAGTGAATGTGTGTGTGAATGGTTGTTCGTCTAGGTGTGGCCTTGCGATGAACTGGCGACCTGTCCAGGGTGTACCCCTACCTCTCGCCTTATGTGAGTAGACCCTCATGAGAAAGCAAACAAGCAAATGAATGAATGAATGAATGAAATGTCCTACTTCTTGTCCTCTATTACTACACTAACCAGTACATTGTGTGATGTAATAAGTATATCAATACCTTATACTTCAGTATGCTTACAGGGGTGTCCAAACTACGGCCCGCGGGACATAACTGAGGCCCTCTCATTCAGCCCGCGGAACCTTTTTTATCTACAAAAAAAATTATGAAAATTTATGTCTATCCTGCCAAGATCAGCCCCCGCCTACTTGGAGGTTACGTTTTTGAGATGAAATACCACCATCTAGTGACAGAGTTTTTAAATGGTTTGCTGCTTGCAATTCCGATCAGTCTATCAGGGGGCGGTGCTATGCATTAACCAGCAGTTTCGAGGAGCTTCGCTGCTGATAAGCTGCTATGATAATCGCTTCGTCTTATTAAATGAGTTTGGAATGTTTTTGAGCACAAAACTACGTAAAAACGACTATTACTGAGTTGCAAGTATGTGACTTCCTTAGGGACACGTTCAAAGAAGGACTGGTGGGTTTTTACCTTTCAATCTATGGAACAACATACTTTTTCAAGAATGAAACACATAAAGAACAGATTTGAGAACAAACTTCTCGGGTCACTGTTGATGTTAGGGACATCAAATTTAAATCCCGAAACGTCTGCTATTTTGGTATCCAGGAAATAGTTTCACCGTTCCCACTAATACAGGTGTTCATGTGTAGTGTATCAATGTGTTATTAAATAATAACTCAATACAATCATATTAAATAAATAATTAAAAGTTTTGGTTCTTTTTTATTTGGACCTCGAGTGTTTAGTCAGCCCCCAAACTGCTGTTTGCTAGTTAATGCGGCCTCTGGGCTGAAAAGCTTGGACACTCCTGCTTTAGACCATGGCTACAAGACTAACAATCATTTTGTGTGAAGATTTGGTTATAGCTACAGTCTATGTGTAAACTGCTCATTAGCATACAAAACCAGATACTGTGATTGGACCCCATTGTTATTTTGTAGAGCACTCAGACAAAAGGCTTCTTCATGAGCTTTTAAATGCCGCATTGTTCCATTATTGAGAAATGTTCTGTTTTAGAAGAACCCTGGTGACTCATAACATAGATACCAAAAAAGGAGGGTGAAGACTAGCATATGCTTTATCCCAAATGTGAATTTCACCTGCTGAACTGGAAGCCGCCACCTACTTGATCCCACTTAATATATACTGCTTAATATTAAATGCCAAGTTTATGCCAAACAGTTCTAATAAATCTTTTATATATTATTTAGTTGCCATAGCAGCAACTAAAATTAAACAAACGACTTAATTAATTAAATTTATCTGACAACCACTTGCCTTGTAATGGTCTAAAGAGTCCAGGGCCAATCTGTATCCTTCTGCAGCAAACATGCTGAGAGCAGCCAGCAGCTCAAACACCTGCTTCTTCACCATGATGTTAGATGTATCCAAAGCTGCAGAAGTCAAACCATCATTAAAAAAAAACATTTTAACTCTTACACCATGTGAAGCAGTGATATTACCCGCAATGCCATTTTGCCATCCACTATGAAATTTGTAGCATCCTTATTATTTTTCATTTCACCATGTAATGATCAATAAGCTCAAAACATTTATATGTCTGATCAATTGTATAAAAACTTGCAACTTTTAAGCAAAAAAATATTTTAAATACATAAAAATATTGTACCTTGTGAAAGCTTACGTACGTAACCCTCATTTTCCATGATGAAGTGGATCCCTATGGATGAGTTCATTACAGCTTTAACACAGTTGACGCAGGTAAGCTGAAGGAGAGCGTCAGTGATTCGCGAGCAGCCACGACCTGAGAGACGGTCCAGAGCCTCTAACAGTAAGTCAAGGCCAGACAATTCGAGAAACTGTACCATCCATGCCTGATCACTGCCCTCCAGACGCTTTTTCAGGCCAGAGTAGTTGACCACTGTGGGGACTTGCAGCAGGCGGATGCACAGCTCGGGTTCAGCATTCTCTAAGTTGGCTTCCTGTGTGCTTGAATCAGAGTCCTGAGATGAGCCCAGGTGACTCTTTAGTTTTGCCCATTTCTGCTGGACTGTGTCTAACTTCAGTGACATGATGAAGATGATTCAGAGGATGATGAAGGAAGATCTGACAAACACACAGATTAACGCAAACAGATTAAAAAACAGATTGTGCCTAAGGATTCTGAAAATGTAGTTGACCGGTTTTTCCATTACTGTAATGTAGTTCATTTTTTATTTTAAATTATAATAAACAAAGACATTATTAAAATTGCCTTTGGAATTTGTAAACTCTAGAATCTACTGTTTTTATACTGTACATTCTGTTTCTCTGTTCCTTTTGCTTGGTTAGCAATAATTCACAGTTATTTATAATCTAGTTTCATGTAGCCAGACCTTCAGAGTGATAGCAGATCTGTTTCACATGTTTAGGAGTGTAAAGTGGATGTTTGGTGTGATACCATCGATTTTTTGTTCATGCTGTAAAGTTCGCATCATTTGTCGATCCAGAGTTTAGACTTTATTTACCCAGACAGTTCTAAACATGTTTTAGGGAAGTTCTAAACAAGTTTTAGGGACCATGAAGATAGCTTGACACACACACACATCTACCAAAATGTAGTAAATTCAACTGCTAAAAAAAGACCTTTAATATCCTAAGTTGTGTATGAAATATACATCTGACATTCAGCTAATAGTTTGTGGACATGGATTCATATGTATGTCTGATTAATCTGTCTACTTTTTTCTTTTAGATCCGGTTGTATTTGAACTATGATTAGATCAAAATGGGTGTTTGTGGGGAGTTAAAAGAACATAACAGGTAACAGATTTTGTCCCATTGAGAAAAGTATGCAGATTTAGAGGTTGTCTCTAAAGGCTGAAATATTAACAGCAGCTCATTGGCACTGAAGATACTGTATTATACAAACAGGTTTCATACTAGATGCAAGTTAGGATGCTTGCCATGGATCAAACAGCTGCTGCCCCTTTGATTTGAGCACCTGAGCGTTCATCCATGGTGCAATTTAGGTGTGGAAGAAAATTAAACTGTGGTGCAATTGGAGAAAGTGACAGCTGTGCATATTTGCCCAGGGAAGAATGACTCAACAACTCCTCCTGTAAATCCCTGCAGCTGCAGATGACAAGGCGTAACCCACAATACAAACACAATACTACGTAAAAACATTAGAGATAAGCAAATCCGGATTCATACAGGTTAAACACCCTCATTCTTTAAATGATTCAGGGTTCACAAATCCTGATCAAAATCATTTACTTGAATCAGTTGAGCTCCAAGGTATCTTTATGCTAATACCATAAATAAATATTCTTCTTTCTCTTCTTCTCCTTTTGGCTGCTTCCGTTAGCGGATCACTCTTCTCCACATTTCCCTGTCCTCTACATATGCTTCTTTTATCCCAACTACCTGCATGTCTTCTCTCCCTACATCCATAAACCTCCTCCTTGGTCTTGCTCTTTTTCTCCTGTCCGGTACATCCATCATCAGCATAACAACAACATAAATAAATACAAACTGCAAATTACATCATTCTGTTGTTCTCAGTAGTTTTAGGTAGAAACTGTAGGAACCGGTAGCTGACTGAGTTGTCTTGGAAACTTCCTGCATGGTCAGAAACATAAGAGACTCATTTTTGCATTATTATCTGAACCGTGGGAGGAAGGATTCAAGCCTATCTCATTTTTCATCTCTAAAACATGTTGTACAGACGTATTCAACACTCAACAAGTTTTACAGTAAGACATGACATTCGTACAAGAATGCAGCTGATCAAATCAAACAGGATCAAATAATCTCTCAGGGAAAAACAGACTTTTAATAATTGTATACTGGGAAGATACCAAATTTGGAGGTTAAAGGTTTAAAATGCGAAAGATACTGGTAGAGAGATAGATTGCACCACCAACTTTACAGATTCCCTTGACCTCTTTTAACATGCCTTGCTTTCGCAAAATTCTCTATACTTGCCTCTACTTGATTTGTTCAGGACAAGTTGGGCCTAGCTCAAATTTCTTTAGTAAAGAATCCAAAATGAATAGTTATTAAGAATCTTTCCTGCCAATGTAGTATGTCTAGATTATTTTATAGTCACTTGTGTTTGTTCTGTTTCCAAGAGTCTTCTTCTTCTCCCTGCTCCCGTTAGGGCTCGCCATGGCGGATCATTCTTCTCCACATTACCCTGTCCGCTACATCTGCCTCTTTCACCCCAACTACCTGCATATCTTCCCTCA
>JAOTRA010000002.1:3639203-3650365 GCA_026260255.1 Pseudolaguvia tuberculata | reverse complement strand
ACACCATTTCTCTTTCCATCTACACCATGATAAAACAGTTTAAATCCACCACCAATGTTCCTGGCCTTACTGTCTTTTCACCTGGTCTCCTGAACACATCCACCTTTCTGAGTAAGGTCAAAACTCGCTAATTTACTTCCCCCTTCACCTCTGGCCTCAGTGTGTTTGGGTACCGAACTTATGTTCACTTGGTCTGGGGACTCATCTGATGTTCCGGCTGTTGAGGATTGCAGCGTTGCGAGCAAGTTATATTAGAGATATTATTACCTCCTGGTCCAGTCCTGGTCCTTTTATGTCACATAGAACATTATTGGAGATATCACAAGACTATTCAGGCTGCTGTCACCATGGCCAATTGCCAAATCCATCAATTTCTTCATCTTCAGTGTCTGAGTTTAACAGTTAGGCGATTATGGCATCAAGCATGCCCAGAACATTCTCATCATTATACGAGTCAGTTTTCTCACTGTTACTTAGCTGTTGAGTGATAATTCCCGCCTCTAAGAAAGCGTGGATGACACTTGAGACTGAAACCTTTTTGGCTGGGGCCATTCAATCACTGAGTGGACATTTCTTGATTCCAGTTTTGTTACATAGTATTATAATAGACACAACCACTCAATAGCAATGTATATTGTCAACATCTTCTGATTGAATGAACGCTGTTAGAGTCAAATTTGACTACAAAAACATGTAGCAGTATGGAATTGTTTTAAATGGATTTCTTGCCATTATTACACAATGCCTCTCTATACCTAGAAACTTTCTCCAGCCTTTCCAGTGGAATACAAAGGCACTCCCTGCCAACTGAGAGACATAGTTCCTCCAGCGTGTCCTAGCTCTTCACCGGGTCTTTTTCCTGGTGGGACATACGTGGAAAAAATCTTCACAGAGAGGTGTCTGGGAGGCATCCAAAACAGATGCCTGATTAACCTCTAGTAGCAGCTAATACTCGAATACTGCTTGAAGGCAATTTAAAGTAGATAATTTGGACTTTACACTGTTCACAGTATTCACCTACCGCATACAATGAAGAAAGAAAAGGAACTAATAGGTATAAGGCAACCATAAGATTCATGAAAATTTATGGGTAGATATTCAATATTCAAAATGTTCAAGCTGTAGGTGGGTACTACAACAGTGCCACCAGCATGCCATGACAGTATGAAATATTGATTACTAAGTGAAAATGCATCTACACCCGAATACTCTGCAGCAAAAGAAAAAAACCCACCAACAGGTGGAAACTAAAAGCTTATGGTCGGCATCATAAGCAAAGTAAACAAAGTAAAAATACAACCCCCCCCCCCCCCAATTTATCATACTGTTGAAACAAGTATTTGGTATTACTGTGCTATAAAATTCCTCAATGTTTAAAGTGAGATTTTTTTTTCCATTTAAGTGACATTTTCTCAAAATGGAAATTGTCGCAAAGATCTTTTTCCACTATTATTTTTTAGAAAGCCACACCTTTTTGTGAGCTAGAACATGCCTTTTGAATGTTGCAAATGAATAAGGGTGCTTTTTGTACTTTCTAAATACAACTAAACAATGTATTTTCAAATAAAATTTTATTAAACTGAAGCAAAAACTAATTTGAGAAAATTGATAAACTTACCCAAGTATTTTTAAAAAAATGGATTTGTAATTATTTCATTCATCTTTTAATTACACTAATTCTGGGTTGCTGGTCTGCTGGAGCGCACATAGCGCAAAAGGCTGGAGTACACCCTGGGCAGATCGCCATTTCATTGCAGGTCCACACATAAACAATCATCCATAGACACTCGCTCAAGCAGCGGGAGAACATGAAAATTCTGCACAGAAAGGGCTTTTGGCCGGGAATCGAATTAGGGACTTTCTTGCTGTGAGGCAACCACTACCCACCGTGCCACCTGGATTTGTAATTAGTTTCTCCAGATTAGAAAGCTGGATAAATCCTTCAGACTAACTGCAAACTTCTATTTGCTATTATGTCAGAGCTGTAAAGATTTACCAGTCTTCAATCACCTCTCCAGAGCTTCCTAGAAAACTTGGCGATTATACATTTCTTTGTTAATGTATCTAGCACAGAAGTTTAACAACAGAACACCACTCGAGTTCAGATCAGGGAAGCCGTTCCTCCCAATCACCCCCCTCCAGGTATTACTGTCATTGCCCAAATGAGCATTAAAGTCTCCCAGTAGAATGATGTAGTCCCCAGTCGGAGTTTCCAGCACCTCTTCTAGATACCCCAAGAAGGCCAGGTATTCTGCACTTCCATTTGGCCCGTAGGCACAAACAACAGTGAGAGACTTATCTCAAACACGAAAGTCGCAAGGAACCAACCCTCTCATTCACTGGGGTGAACTCCAACACATGCTGGCAAAACTAGGGGGCTATGAGCACGCCCACACCAGCCCCCCGCCTCTCACCGCAGACAACTCCAGAGTAGTGGAGAGTCCAGCTTCTCTCAAGAAGTTGGGTTCCAGAGCCCAGACTATGTGTGTAAGTAAGCCCAACTATATCCAGTTGGTAACTTTCTACCTCTTGCACAAGCTCAGACTCTTTTCTTCCCAGCGAGGTGACATTCCATGTCCCTAGAGCCAAATTCCGTGTTCGGGGATTGGGCCACCGAGGACCCCGTCTTTGACTGCCACTCAATCCACAATGCACTGGCCCCTTATGATCCCTCCTGCAGGTGGTGAGTCCACAGGAGGTTGGACCCACTTCACTCCTTCAGACTGAGCCCGGCCGGGCCCAGTGGGGTAAGACCCAGCCACCAGGTGCTCGTATACGAGCCCCAACCCCAGGACATATATTTTCACATGAATAAATTGGACAACAAGTCAAATGCAATATTTATTTTTAGTATTTACTATTATTTTTCCAGTCTAAAAACATGATTTTGTACTGAAAATTAGTGATTGAGTAGTTGAATATGTGTAGGCTAAACTTTTTTCTGTGTAGGATAAAATTTTAATGACTCTTGAACGAATATAATTAGGCTTCATGTTACAATTCCTAAGGAAGTTTCAAGAATAAAATCTATTGTGGTTAGATGAAAAATTCAAATGAAGCCATTCTGAAAATAATCATAATTAAATTTGAGTTCAGTAGTGGATAGCACGGTTGCCTCACAACAAGAAGGTCCCAGGTTTGAGCCCAGGGATCTTTCTGTGCTGAGTTTCTCATTGCGCTTCTCCCCGCTATTGCGTGGGTTTTCTCTGGGTACTCCGGTTTTCTCCCACAGTTTAAAAACATCGATTGGTGATTCTAAATTGTCCATAGGAGGGAATTTGTGTGTGAATGGTTGTTCATCTATGTGTTGCCCTGTGATGGACTGGCGACTCGTCCAGGCCTCTTGCCTGTGAGCTGGGATAGGCAACAGCAGACCCCCGTGACCCAGAATTAGGGAATAGGCAGGTAGGAAAATGTATGAATGAATGAAATTTAAGTTCATTCTTTGCTGTAGATGGTCAGGTTTACTGACATAGTTACTAGTTAAAATTCCTTTGTTTTTATGCTTCGAAAACCTTTTATTAATGCTTTCATCATTTTGATTAGATTGTTAAATTATTTGGATACGATCTCGGAGACAAATCAGACAATCACACTTAAGCCAACGATATATTCAGTCCAATATTTTATCATTGCCATTTTACTATTTACTCTGAATTTACTTCTATTTTGCTGTATAATTTATATCTGGCATTAATATAACCATATCAACGACAACCAATTAGAACATTTGTTTGTGTTTGTTTGAGTGTATTTATCTTAGTCTTTATTTGTAATCATTAATGCGAAGATGTCTTTACTGTTTTTAAATTGTGCCTTGGCTTATAAACAGAAACCTCCTTTGTGCACCATTGGCAAGCCTGGTGCTTCTAATAGCTGCAATTGTGACCTTCAAATTATAGTTGTAAACAGCAGATTCTTGTTAACTGTGTTTCCAAAAAGAAAGTGAAAATGAGGTGTGTGATTAGTAATAGCAAAATTTAAGGATTCCTTTGTATTCTTCTCTATGGCTATCCAGAACAGATGTAGATTATTTTTTCACCTTATTTTGCATCTTGGGACATAAACATGTATTTAGTTGATTTTTTGGTCATTTGTTTTTAGTTTTTTCTTAGTATTTTCTTAGTATTCTTTTCTTTATTTACAGCTTGGATTTTTGTTTTTCTCTGTTTTTCCTTACTTAGTTTGATGGTATTGGACTTTGGTAATAGTGCTGAAATGGGAGCCAGGTTGAAGAACCCAGTTGCATACACTAAGAGATACATTTGTGGTTTGTGTGTGAGGAATAAGACAGAGTGGGGAATGAAAGACATCCTTATTTGGTGGATGCTTATTTTCAGAGATAAATGGATTTGATGGGAAGAGATAGACATACATGTTCTTACTAATATTATGTCAGCTAAAGAAATGCTTAGAACAAATTTTTGGGGAAAGTTTAAAATCGATTTGGTTTCAGGCTATTTGTCAAATGGCCGGCATTTGAACTGTGCAGATGAGGAAAGCACTTGGGATGTGACTTTTAGTATGAACTGGCTCATAACCCTCCTTAGAGTGTTGTACTGCCTGGTAAGAAAGGAGTGTTAGAATAATAAGGTTATTTGTTCTGAATGAGCTATGTGAAAACAAGCCTCTCTTGTTTGAGTCTCTGTATGTGAGCTCTGCGTGTACAGTATGTGTTTGAAATATAAACATATTTTTAGATTCATGTTCATACAAAAATATGTGAATTAAATAAAATAAACCTGTTTTTAAATAATTGTTATTGAATAAAAGGCACATGCCTAAGTTGACCGGGCAACTGTAAGGAAGCATGATATGTATGGAATTATCATAAAAAATTAGTAATCGCTGTAGTGTGCGGCGTGGTGGCGTAGTGGTTAGCATGGTCGCCTCACAACACAAAGGTCCTGGGTTCGATTCCTAATTCGGGGGTATTTCTGTTTGCATGTTTTCCCCACTCTGGGTTTTCTCCGGGTACTCCGATTTCTCCCACAGTCCAAAAACATGATTGATTGTCTGATGACTGGCTGGCCAAAAAAGTCCCCACCAAGTCTTTATTTCTCACCAACTGGTCTTAAAAAATTGTCACTCTAGGCATTTTTAGATATGCACATGGTCTATTTTATTTAAAAATTCATTCAGAAGTTTAATTTTGAGACATTTATGGAGCCATTTTTATTGGATTCACTTCAAAATTAGTTTATTTACAACAAGTATAAAAAACATACAGTACAACAAAGCATAATTTCTATGGCTATATGTTTGGATGTTAAAATGGCTTAGCTACAGCCAAATTTAGCTTGATGGCATTACTCGTAGCAGCAGGTGACATAGAAATGACAGGTGATTTATAAATACAATATCTCTTGTGATCAGTATCACAAAAAATCACTATTTTAATGACTGCTTTGTAAGTGCTAAATAATGATCACTCCTTTTCTACTAAACATTTTCAAGCTATTTAATTAATACAGTAGATGGTTTTAAAAATAATGTAAATGATTAATATTTAAAATACAATAGGTTTACATAAGTTACAAGTATAATAATACACATTTCGTAAAAGTTTCTGAGTAAAGCATATAGCTATAGAAATATAGAGATATAGAAACTACAGCAATTGATTGCAAATTAACAGTTCTTGAGTACTTATTTGGAACAATTTGACAATTAATAATGTCTGCTAAAAGATATTTCAATATAGCTTATATTGTTTGGACACAGGTTAATTAATACACACTAAAATATTCAACGACCTATAAATTAAAAAAGGTATTACGTTTTTTTTTGACATTAATAAAAGTTTTTTTGATTAAAAATATGTGAAGTTATTAAATATTAAATATGTGTTTACGTGTTTAGTAATACTAACTGCTATATGTAACACATTCTTATTTTCTTGATACAAATCAATCTTTGCTTGACTCAAGTGATAAAATATGTGCTGGAAATCATTCTGTAATTTATGCTGGTGAGACAGTGCCAAGATGTTTTCCTCTTAGTTTGGCTGTAACTGTGAATTTGACAGGTTTCAGTACTAACCCATACGAGCAGTCCATAGTAAGAGTCTGCGAAGGATTACTTGTGAATGTGCACTGGTGCAACAGAATGGCTAAGAATAAGAAAATCTCTGTTTTGGCAATCTGGTCACCAATACATCTCCTCTTGCCTGTGGAGAAGATCATTACACTGTTAGTCAAATCCTTGTTAAGGGCTCCATTTTCATCCAGAAACCTTGAGGGATTGAAGATGTGGGGGTCCCGCCACCTTTGTGGGTCATGGTTGACAGACCACTGGTTGATAAACACCACTGTGTCTTTTGGGATGTGGAAGCCTTTGATAGTGACGTCTGTTGTGGTGGAGTGGGGGATGGTAACAGGCACAAAGCTGGTGTAGCGCATGGTCTCGTAGATAAAAGCATCCAGGTAGACCAGGCTGTTCTTGTCCTCCATTGAGGGCAGCCTTTCCCGCCCCACCACTTTATCAATTTGCTCCTGGATTTTAGTCTGCATAGATGGGTGCTTCACTAACAGCAGCAACATCCACTGCATAATTGTAGATACTGTGTCCTGACCTGCTCCGATAAGATCTGTCACGGTTCCCTCCACAAAATCTTTACTCAACATTTTATCTTTTCCATGTTCAATTACACTAATAATTGCATCACTCATGTCTCGGGTTACATCAGGGTCATATGTGTCTCTGTGCTGAATTACTTTGTCTTTCACGTAAGCAAAAAACTCCTTATTAATTGTCTTAAAATTTTGGTAAACACTTCGCACTGGATTTGGGAAAGACTGAAGCCAAGGCATTACGTCTACTAAGCTTCCAGCACCCACAGTCTCCCCAAACTTATATACCCGGCCCAAAAGTGCCCGGAACTCTGGGTCTTCATGGCCGTAACGTTTTCCAAAGCAGAGAGCACAAATTACATTAGCAGCAGCCACTGTAAATTCATGTGATGGATTGAAATAACATTTATCTGCACTCAGCTTGAGAAAGTTCTGAACCATATCTATGGCTTCTGCCACAACATGTTGTTCAAAGGCATTTTTGGTTTCGCTATTTGCAGAAGAATATGCCCTCAATGTAGACTGCGCAATTCTCCGGTGGGCCTTCCACTGTTCGCTGTAATTACTGAATGTCATGCTTTTCCCTCCTGATACAAGCTGAAAAGAGATAAAATTTGGTCTTCCTGCAAACTCTTTGCTATGTTGTATCAGAGCTTGTCGTATGACTGTGTATCCATTCAGCACCACTATGTCATTGCAGCCAAGCCGGATCTGGTAGACGTTGCCATACTTCTTTGCAAGCCTGGAGAAGGTAATGTGAGGCATTTGGCCTAATTGCATGGCATTGCCTACTACCGGCCATGCAAAGGGACCAGGCAGCCTTTTTTTAAGAGCAAGGTTGCGAATCCATAGACAGGTTTCAAGACAAAAAAGAAAAATAAAGGAAATGAACAGAGCTGGTTGGACTTGTCCACTCCATTCCTTTGTAAAGCTGCTCTCCTTCATGTCAAATTCACTCTCTAATGCCATCTCTTGATTTCGCTGAATTCCAATTCTGATTCAAGCAACCAAAAAAATAAAATAAAATCAAGATTCCTCAGAAGGCAAAAGTAATAAATAAAAATTAAAACTTACATTAGATGAAAAGTTTCTTCTTTTCTTATATTTACTGCCAAAAAAAAAATACTTGGCTAGAATTTCTATATGTCTTCAAGATATCTGTCTGGACGATATCATAAATATGTGCTTTAATTTCGACTCACTAAGAATTATCCTGAACGTGCTGGATGTGTTATATATGCTTCTAGCACAGGGGCCGGACTCGGTTGGTGGTTCTCTTTACTCCTCCCAAACATCCCAAGAGCTGCGTGTGTTACCTTTGCGCAGCACAAGAACACAGGAGGCGATACACACCGATGAACTGTAGCTTCACGTGGACTGCGATGGAATTTTTACGCGTTCATTTGCGCAAAACCAGCGTGGAACTCTTCGTATGCGAAATGCGTGCACGGTTTGTTTCAGTCCTTCGCAACTTTAAATTGTTTTAATCATAGATACACATATGTTTACATAAATGTATATATAATAAAGATCTTCTGTCATAAATGTCCTTTACAATGGTTTTATTTTATTCACAATGATGTTGCATTATCTTTTATGCAGTTACAAATGACCAATCCATACATAACTTTTAAGGTAAAAATAATTCAAATGTTATTTTTACGAGGTATGAACCTTTTGAAATGCATTGACGTTCCCCCATATAACGGGATCATTAGTCAAGACCACATAAATTCCCCAACATGTTCACTTTATATATTTCGCAAGCCAATAACTGAAAAAAAAAAATGATTTCTGGTGGTTTCTTGTGCAATAATTTGGCCGAAGCTCAGTACGCGTTTGTAATGTACAAGTAAAACGCACCGATATTACTATCGACATTTTATTATGCAATTTATTATTTACAATAATATAAAACATGTTATCGTTTTAATCACTGTTACGTCATGTTTATACTGCATATAACTTAACGACCTGTGCGCCAAACAGGGTCGGCATATAAACTATTAGTAGTGATATTAGTATATCATAGGTTTCATATATTGTGTGTCTTGTTTTCAAGAATATCTAACAACAAACCAAAATAAAGAAAATAAATATTTTCCCCTTATGACATAACACAGTTTTATTAACTATTCTGAAAAATCTTAGTGGCTGTAATAGTGGATACTAAAACATTGACAGAGTAAAACAATTAGTTAAAATATAGGAACCTTTTAACAATCTTAAATCATTCCTTTAAAACGTGTGTGTATGTGTGTGTGTGTTTGTGTGTGTGTGTGAGAGAGAGAGAGAGAGAGAGAGAGAGAGAGAGAGAGAGAGAGAGAGAGAGAGAGAAAGGGGGTGAAAAGGAGAAAGAAAGGGTGGCTTAACCCGTTCTTTCTCCCTTAAGTTATGTTTAAATGTGAATAACATGCATAGCGAATAACATTGGCCAGCATGGAAGCACACTGATTGTTCACCAGGTTGTCAGGCCGTATGCAGCAAACTGCATTGCATTGCATTGCACTGTGTTTGTCCACATTTCTGGTAGGTGTACTAACCACTGCATATGATGAGCGCCTCCAATATTGGTAAAGCTTATTTTAGAGTATTTTGAAATTGATTTTTTTAATGAGTTTTTAATGTTCAGATTGGAAGTAACTAGCAACTAATGACTTGTAGATTGCTATTTTCATACTTATTTGAGTGAATATTGCCACAAGTATGTGCACATTTACTTAAGTATAGGTTTTGGATTACACCTGCTTGTTTTTCTTTAACCCAACACGTTACAATTCAATTAATTTCTTTGTTATTTGTAAAGCAGTTGGGCATTGTCTCAAAGCAGCAATCGCAGAATGCAATAAGAAAGAAAATGTGTGAATGGAAACGTACCTGATGAGCAAGTCGGTTGCAATGGTACCTCAATAAAAGTAAGAAGAAATCTTGAGAAGAACCAGACTCAGGGGGGAACCCATTCCCATGTGGGTGACCCCAAATTTCAATTTAATAAGTGACTCTTTACATGCTGCCTGATATAAGACCCAGGTGAAAATACTCATACAAAGAATATGAGAATGTGCCAGAAAATGCTTAACTTGTTAGATATCTAGGTCCCTCTACTATCATTATAAAAATTTTTAATAGATACAATTCAGTGTTTGGTTGTAAGCGTCTATTCTTCCCTCCGTCTGCCTGACTATCTGTATGTCTGTCCATTTATCTGCTTGTCTATCTATCTATCTATCTATCTATCTATCTATCTATCTATCTATCTATCTATCTATCTATCTATCCATCCATCCATCCATCCATCCATCCATCCATCCATCAATTTACAGATGTTACTTCATACATCATTCATACAATGTTTCCTTCTGGCACAGTTTCCTTTATTTAATGGGGAATCCTCCATTGTAGCATAACACTCTTCTGCTCTATTCCCACTCAGTGCACGCATGGTGTCTCATGTTGCTAGTGAGACCAACAAGAACCAGATGTCCTCTGAATGGATGTGTGTGTGTATGTATGCATATGTTTGACATGTGGCTGCCATGTTCGCCTATGATTATCCCCTGTAGCCTGTCTGTGAACACTGGGTTCTACCCCAGGCTGACTCGCCTGAGGCAGCTGGAAGGAGAGTTAAAACTGCAAAGTGTTCAGACAGGTCGCTTGGTGGACACAGCCAACCTGGAGCTAATTAGGGTTTACTAGACTCATTTCCACTTCCCAGTGAGCTACTGTCAAGAAAGCTGTTTTATTCTTAAAATCAAAGTAGCATTCTTTATATTGCACAAATATCTGTCCTTGGTTCATTCGAGATTTTATTATATTAGTGACTAATTTGTACTTAAATTATAATTAAATTATAAGTATAATAATATACTTGTAATTTATCTTATAAGCATTCAAAACATTTTAATATAAATTAACAACAACCACATGTTCTTAAACTATTTGGAAATTAGCAGTGTCACATGACCTGTTAACACCTAATTCATATGTATTTTGTTTTTATATTAACCTGCAATCAGATCCAAAATATATTCTCCTCACCCAAATCTGATGTTGGGTGAGGAGAACTTTAGCATATTCAAGTTTATTCAACTGGTGGTGTATAGGTCAAGGTTCTCTTCATCAAATCATAACTCACTACATGTTCTTGGAGTTCTTAATATACATCATGCAAAGATATTGTAGACATTTGTGTGCTTTACAGAAAAGACACACTTACTGGTTATTATAACCTATAAACATTATAAGTATATCTATATATAGATATCTATATAAGTATAACCTATGAATGTTATAAGTATATATTTATTTGCTTTTTTTTTTACAGTTGGCTTTAACCACATGATGCCAAGCTTTCTTTTTTCTTTATTCAGGTAACAACTGTTATACAAACACAAAAACTTTGACCACTAAAAATAATAAATAGGGGAAATATCTTACAGCTGAGTTATAGGACAGCTGCAATTTTTTTTGTATTGTTTAATACTATTGTCCATATGCACACACAGCCCCCAATTGGTAACACACACACACACACACACACACACACACACACACACACACACACACACACACACACACACACACACACAC
>JAOTRA010000002.1:3608852-3633412 GCA_026260255.1 Pseudolaguvia tuberculata | reverse complement strand
CACACACACACACACACACACACACACACACACACACACACACACACACACACACACACACACACACACACATTAGACTCCACTATATTTTCCAGTCCACTCTTACTTAAATCCACGTCCAATAGGTTGTATGTGTGAGTAGTAAAGTGAAGTAAACCGTTTGCAGTATATTAATACACTACATCTTCAACTCTAGGGCCTGCATTCAGAAAATCAAATCCATAGTTGATGTTTTAGGCACTCATCGCAAAACTAGATTACAAACTAACAAAATATAAATCTTAGTTTGGCAATAACGAGTTGGTCCAGAAGTTGCTCTGGTGGTAGTTTTAATATTTAACTTTTAGAACACCATGTGCTATTATGAAATATGTTTTACTAATCATGCTAAGGTTATCACTGCCTTCCTAATAAACACATCACCAGTGCTTTAAGGGTAGTGCTTGGCACATTTCACTCTGACATTTGAGTGAAATGCAGCTGTAACAACAGCAGCCGCTTCTAATATTTCTCTGCTTTTAGACGGAAAATTATTAAATCTTTTTAAATTGTAGTCTGTATTGTAATGGTATTCTTTTATTGCCATTTTTGCCACCATATTTCCAGTGTGAATATACTCTAAAATATAATTTTCATATATGCAATGAACTGAAAAAGGTTTGGCTTAAGGTGAATGGCTAAAGTTATCGGAACCTGAACTCTGTATATAGAATTATTTCTTGTGTAAGAAATGTCTCATGGCCTGTGTGTGTGTGCATGGGAAAATTTTTATAAAGTATATATTGCACTTAACAGTGCAGGATCCCTGTAAAGAGTTTAAATTTAGACTCTCAAGCCTTGTTTTATGAGACAATGAAATGCCACAAGACCACTTTAAATGTGGGTGTTGGATAAAAAACACTACATTATAGCAAGCTAAATAAACAGAATGATTTCACTGTATACTTATTCATTTAGAATTTTTTTTTACTGTTAAATCAGCACTTCTAATTAACAGCTGAAGCAACAGACAACAGTCTGTACTTTCATAATATTTATATTTTTCATAATTTTACAGTTATTTTCAATATTTTCACTTGGCAAATTTAGTAAGTCTGTACCAAAAGCACAGCATGGTAGCTTAGCAATCAGCATTTACCTCATCAGCTGATTGCCTCACAGTAAGAAGGCCCGGGTTCGTTTCCCAAGGCCTTTCTGTTTGCATGTTCTCACAATGTTTGCGTGGGTACTCCGTTTTTCTCCCACAGTCTAAAAACATGTATGTTGAGTGATTAGTTATTAGACTGTGAGGGTGGTCCTGTGATGGACAGCCGATCTGCCTACACTGTACTCCTCTTTGCCTTTTGCCCTTTCTAACAGCTTGGATAGGCTCCAGCCGAACCTTTGACCCAGAATTACAGATTAAGAATGTATAGAAGATGAATGAATGTATCAGAAGCAGCCTAAACACTGTACTATAAGCCTACACCACCAATGTAAACATAATACCTTCTTCTAGTCCTTTCAGCTGCTCCCATTAGGGGTCGCCACAGTAGATCGCTCTTCTCCACACCCTGTCCTCCACATCTGCCTCTTTCACCCCAACTACCTGCATGTCTTCCCTCACCACATCCATAAACCTCCTCTTTTCTTACTCTTTTCCTCCTGCCCGGCACGTCCATCCGCATTCTTCTACCAATAGACTTCATGTTTTTCTTCTGTCCAAACCATCGCAACCTACCCTCTGTTACCTTGTCTCCAAAACATCCTATGTGTGCCGTCCCTCTAAAACTCATTTTTAATCCTGTCCATCCTCATCACTTCCAATGAAAATCTCAACATCTTCAACTCTGGTAAACAGAATACCTGGTCGTCAAGAAACACCTGTCAATGATAATACAGGAGACTGTATGCAGATTTCTTTGTAATGAAACAAATTTATATTTTAAATATATAGGCTCACTTTCTCAGAAACCTATAAAACTAAAAAAGAACAATAACTTATACTGCCACAGCACAAACGATAAAGAAAAGACAACCTTATATACCAGTTTTATTTATGAAGACAACATTGAAATGTTTTAATCCAAACGTTGTAAAATTCATTAACAGACATTCAGACTATTTCTATTATATTTTTGAACAAAGTTTCTGTAGACAGACTAAACCGTCTGTAAATGTTAATGTTCGTGGTTTTTCTCTCTGCTAAATATCAGGTCAAAAAAGTTGGAGAACTTGGCGAGAGGGTCCTCCAGGATATGAAGGAGTCGAGAGAGCAGGAGGAGTGTCTATATGAAATCCAACAGCAGCTGCAGCTCCTCACACTGAGACAACACCCAGATGTGAGTTCAAAGAAGCCATGCTTTAGACTAAGGGAAAAACACACGCACTAAATCAAACCAAACACTTGCACTTTAAACACATGATGAAGGTTGTTTGTATGTGACAAAGTCAGTATGGTTTAGACGGGTTTTGCGACTAAATGGAAATAATGGGAAGGTGAAAAGGAGATAATTAACACCAGATTCTGTGCAGCTATATGTATATGCAGCTATATATTAAGTATGATAGGTAATCAAAATACCAAATTAAACAGTGTTGAAGCTTTTTTAGATATATTGTGGTAATTAAATTAAAATGAAAATCAGCATGGGATTGTTTTTTGCTTAAAAATTGTATGTACAATTTTATATATGTAAGTTATTAGCACAAACACATTTATGATCATTATAAAATAATTAAAATACTAGCATTTAAGAAACAAGAGCAGTTACTAAGACTCAAACAAGTGATTATCATTTTATGGCATTATTGTGGCTCCAAAACCGCCTTTTTTTTGAGGGCATTTCCCAAAAGGCTTCTGTTTGCTACTTGGTTACTCAGACGTCAGCCAATTTTGGCAATGTATAGCACTTCACACAGTTAGATTTATGTTTCTGCTGTTGCGGAGAAAGTAGAAAATGCTACCAAGTTCTTTGATGATTCTCCATTTTTGGCAAAAATGTTTTGTGTTATAATATTATGAACCCACTTATTATAATTGATTTGTTGTGTGTTTCTTTAATAAACAACAACATAAAAGATTATAAAAAGGTAATTACTGGAGTCAGTTCCTGGAACAAGCACAGTGTCCTTCTATTGACCTTGTATGGTAAATGTAAAACATCTACAGGTTATGTATGTATCCATGGTTCCTCAATGGAAAAATATGATGCTGGAATGATTTTGGAATGCCCTTTTATAACGGTAAAGCTATGTGTAAACCGTCCATTTGGTAAGCTTACATTCAGTTCAAACAGAGTGTACAGCCTGTGTAGCTTCTCGTTCTGTCCAGGAACCATGGTTATATACATACACTAAAATGCAGGTTGTGAAACTGGACAAATACAGTGAGGTTAATAAGTATTTGATCACCCTGTGATTTTGCAAGTTCTCCTACTTAGAAATGATGGAGGGGTCTAGAATCTTCACCATAGGTGCATTTCCACTGTGAGAGACAGACTCTAAAAATAAAAATTAAGGAAATTATATTGTATGATTTTTTTAACAATTTATTTTGTTACAGTGTCAAGTATTTGATCACTTGAGTAAAAAAATTATATTTGGTCAATTGGTTCCTGTAGTTCTTCAGCAGGTTTGCACACACCGCAGGAGAGATTTTGGCCCACTCCTCCATACAGAGCTTCTCTAGATGTGCCAGGTTGCAGCTCCCTCTAAAGATATTCTGTTGGATTTAGGTCTGGAGACTGGCTAGGCCACTCCAAAACTTTGATATGCTTTTGATACTCTTTCGTTTTCTTGGCTGTGTGCTTTGGTTCATTGTCATGTTGAAAGACACAGCCTCGACCCATTTTTAATGCTCTGACTAAGGGATGGAGGTTTTTGGCCAATATCTCACAATACCGGCACTGTTCATCCTCTTCTTAATACAGTGCAATCGTCCTGTCCCCTGTGCAGAAAAACACCACCAGAGCATGATACTTCCAGCTCCATGCTTCACTGTAGGTATGGTATTATTGGGATGATACTGCATTCTCCAAACCAAGCAATCAAGTTAAGACCAAATATGGTCTCAAATGACCACATCATCCATATGATCCCTGGCAAACTTCAGATAGGCCTTGACTTAAGCAGGAGAACCTTCTGTGCGATGCATGATTTTAAAACATGATTTACTGATAGTAGCTTTGAAAACGGTGGTCCCAGCTCTCTTCACGGCATTGACCAGCTTCTTCCGTGTAGTTCTGGGCTGATTTGTCTCCATTCTTAGCATTATTGATACCCCGTTAAGAGAGATCTTCTGTGGGGCCCCAGTCCGAGGGACATTGACAATCATCGTCAGCCTCCATTTTCTGAGAATTGTTCAACGCTTGTTCTTTTTTCACCCAGTTGCATGGCAATTGCCCCGTGATAAGCAAGTGTGATAAAATACTTTTTTGACACAGTAATTTACAAATAAATTGTTAAAAAATTATACAATGTGATTTAATGATTTTTATTTTTAGATTTTGTCTCACAGTGGAACTGCACCAATGCTGAAAATTCTAGACCCTTTATATTTGTAGGAGAGCTTGCAAAATCACAGGGTGATCATATACTTAGTAACCTCACTGTATATTCAGGATAGTCCAACCTGCCTCCCTACAAATGTTTGCCAGCGGTCTCCCTGGATGCCAACATACCTCTGGTAAAGGGCGTTCTGTTCCTGTGAACTTGAGGCCACAGGCCTTGTAAATTAGAGTGATTGCCTTATCTGCTTATTGTCTGTTTAGTCCTATCCCCTGTTAGGAATAGCTACAGGAATGTTATTTTGCTGATAAAGTCATGTAAAAACTTATTAAACATTTTCTAAAAATCTCTAATAACAAGCAACATGGCAAGGTGATTAAATTTTTGCATTATGGTTGTGTGTAACCATGTAGCAGATATTAGGGAGCATAAAATGTTCTTTCTGATATAGCAGTTGATATAGCCACAGATAATGTTTGATAAGGTTTTCATCTTAACTGTAAAAATAGTGTTTGTTTAGGAACTTAGACATGGTTGTTGCAAAATCTTGAAAGACCTCTACATTAATGCCACCAACATGAGCTGGAAAAATTAAGGTAATCTATATAGAATAGTTTGTTTCTTACCTTAATAATCACATTTTCTCTGCTGTTTTCATACCAGCTTGAGCAAATCTCTAATTGTAACAAACTGGGGTTAGTGGGATCCATAATGCAGAAGACAGAATAGTTTATTGAGGGAGAATCCAGGGGAAATCACACAATGCAACCAAAATCCAAATCACAAATCCAAAATCAATGTCTAAGTCCAAGATCCAAAGTCCAAAAATCCAAATTAGCAACGCAGTACAAATATAACGCCAGGGGCAACAATACTTTGCAGCGTTCTCCAGAGTTCTCCACCTTCTGCTTAAATAGAGCACCCACACCCAATTACCCAAGCCAGGAAACAGACCATCAAAATTCAGAAGAGGGCGCCCTCTCGAGATGGTCCTCCGGGGGCCACAGTCCTTACACTAATCAAGTCCACAACATCATAAAAATCTTGCATCTGCCTCTTGCTCTGTTTTCTCTATAAGGTTTTTTTTTTTTTTTTTTTGCATTCTGTACGTTTTGACATTTTAAGTCCTGCTGAGTATACAGCTTCCAGCATGTTATCTATCACTGCATCATCCCAAAGGGCCTTCATGCAGCTCCCAAGCAGTTTCACAGTTAAGAGCACCTACTGATTTTGTTATACTATTCTGCCAGCCACTGACTTATATGGCTCACATATTTCTTCACAACAAAGGAGTTATCCCTAAGCTGTTCAAGTGTTTTAATTATTTATTTGTAATCACTACATGCAAGTTTCATAGCTGTTGTTCGTAAAAAAAATCATTCATTCATTCATCTTCTTACCCGCTTATTCCCAATTCCGTGGTTTCCGGGTGCTCCGGTTTCGTAAAAAATTATTTACACCAAAAAAAAAAAATTTATTAAAAAAATTTATTTACCACAAACTTAAATATTTGTATTAGGATTTTATGTAATAGACCAACATAAACTATCACATAATTGTTACCTCAAAGGAGAATGATACATGGTTTTCAAACTAATTTTTTACTTTTATTTTATTGACATGTTAGATGCTCTATTGAAATAATATCTATGGAGACACTCCATAGATAACAATTGAAATGTTTAGGATTCCTCACTGTAAAATCCAGAAAATTGTGATTGATTTGCCATTTAATCATACACAAACTTCTTACCTCTTTATTCCCGAATTCGGGGTCACGGTGGTCTGCTGCGCCTATCCCAGCACACATAGGGCAGGGGTACACCCTTGTCGGGAAACCAGTCCATCACAGGTAAACACATAGACAAACAACCATTCACACACACATTCACTCCTATGGACAATTTAGAATCACCAATCAACCTAATCTGCATGTTTTTGGACTGTGGGAGGAAACCAGAGTACCCGGAGGAAACCCACACAAGCGCTGGGAGTTTCTGTGCTATCCACTACACCACCGCTCCGCCCCAGACTATTTATAACCAGGAAAGAATCTTATGTTGAATAGCACAGATATACTTTTGAATTCTTTCATTGTCTTTTGTATCTGGGAGCCATTTATTTCTCTTTTCAGTGCACTGTATTCTTGGGAGCTTGTATTTACCTCCTGGACAGGTCACCAGTCCATCGCAAAGCCACACATAAACAAACAACCATACACAAACACTCACTCTTATGAGCAATTTAGAATCACCAATCAACCTAATGTACACATGTTTTGGGCCATGGGAGGAAACCTTAGTACACTGAAAAAACCCATGCAAGCAAGAAAAACCCCTTGCTCAGGGACCAAACCCAGGACCTTCTAGCTGTGAGGCAACTATGCTAACCACTATGCCACCACCCTGCAACTTTATTTATTTTCAATATTATTGATTTTCAATAACAGGATCTTTCTGTGCAGAGTTTGCTTGTTCTCCCCGAGCTTGTGTGGGTTTACTCTGGGTACTCCGGTTTCTTCCCCCTGTCCAAATACATAAAAAAAAATAGTTTGATTGGTGAGACAAAATTGCTCATAGGAGTGATTGTGTGGGAGTGGTTGTTTATCTATGTGTGCCCTGCAATGGACACAGGGTGTCTCTTGCCCTATGTGTGCTGGGACAGTCTCCTGCAAACTGTCGTGACACCAAATTACGAAATAAGTTGGTAAGACGATGAATGAATTTATTAATATACACTTGATAAGGAACATCTGATCCTATGCATTTATTAATTTATCAGCCAATAACAATTTAGACAGATATTTTAAGAGATTCATTCATTCATTCATTCATTCATTCATTCATTCATTCATTCATCTCCCTAATTCAGAGTCACAGGGGTCTGCTGGTATCTATCCCAGCGCACATAGGGCGAGAGGCGGGGTACACCCTGGACAGGTCGTCAGTTTATCACAGGGCACACACAGACAAAACCACACACATTCACTCCTATGGACAATTTGGAATCTCCAAAATCAACCTATCGTACATGTTTTTGGATTGTGGGAGGAAACCGGAGTACCTGGACGAAACCCATGCAAGCACGGGGAGAACATGCAAACTCTGCCCAGAAAAACCCCTGACCCGGGATTTGAACCATAGATCTTTTTATTGTGAGGCGTGCTATCCACTTCTCTACGGTGACGCCCCAAAAGAGATTCAGTGTTTGGTATGCTGTTGATGACAGTTGCTAGTTTAAGTATTTCAGGATCTCCTAGGGATTTTACACACCACACCCCAGTGATTACACACAGATTGTTGAATGTAAAATTAGAAAAATTCTGTCCAGGTAAAGGTTTCCTTATCTGAATCAAGTACTAGTTTTCCATGAAGTAAGTATTTTGAAAGTCTTCTTTTCGATATTTGGTGTGAAAATTACATCACTTTTTCATCAGAGCACATTTTTTCCTACAATGCTCCTGCCACATGATTGATTGATGAAATAATTTCTGTTTTGAATAATGTTTAATTCGTTCAGTCAAAACAATCTGGGTTTCTTTGCGTCAGACTAAACCATAATGGTTGTATGACTAGTGCTGGTGGTTAGTCGTTTTGTGCTATGTTGTTAACTGAAGCACCACAGCACAGCTAAGCTATTTCCTAAAATAACATTTGAATGCCTTGGTCATTTCAAGTGGTAATATACTTGAAA
The DNA here is from genome assembly GCA_026260255.1 of Pseudolaguvia tuberculata. Classification (NCBI taxonomy): domain Eukaryota; kingdom Metazoa; phylum Chordata; class Actinopteri; order Siluriformes; family Sisoridae; genus Pseudolaguvia; species Pseudolaguvia tuberculata. Next base: position 3,625,231 of record JAOTRA010000002.1, on the reverse strand, counting down.
CCTAATCAGTTTTGTTTAGTATTTAACTACATCTGAGAATTACTTTTTTAACTGTTTAACAAAAGAACATTTTAAGGTTTGGGTGACATGGTGTCATCGTGTTTAGCAACAACAGGTCTCACAGGTCCCATGTTTGATTCCCAGGCTGAGGGTCTTTCTGAGCAGAGTTTGCATGTTCTCCCCGCGTTTCCTCCGTGTACTCCATCTGAGTGAATGTGTGTGTTTATTTGTTATGTGTGCCCTGTGATAAACTGATGACCTGTTCAGGGTGTACCCCTGCCGCTCACCCTATGTGTGCTGGGATAGGGACCAGCAGACCTCCGTTACCCCGAATTAGGGAATAAGCGGCTAAGACAGATAAATGAATGAATAAATTAATTACTACAGTGAATACTACAGTGGTCCCTTCAAGGTTGTGAAGGCTACCCCTGTGCCATGACCCCGCCTGAGGTCTCACGTGCTGGACACGCAGCTGGGGTCCTTTAGGTGAGCAGGATTATCCAGACCATCGAAGGGTCACCCACTGCCAGTGAAGGATGGACAGGAGTCCTCGTCAGCATCTGCGTCTGCTTCACCAGAGCCCTCTGCGTCTGCTTCACTGTAGCCCTCTGCGTCTGCTTCACCATAGCCCTCTACGTCTTCTTCACCAGAGCCCTCTGCGTCTGCTTCACCAGAGCCCTCTGCGTTTGTATCGGAGCCCTCGTCTACGTCTGCATCGGAGCCCCCTTCAGTGTCCTCTTTGGCCCCTTTGGTCTCTTCAGTGTCCCCCTCGGGCCCTTCAGTGTCCCCTTTGGTGTCCTCTTTGGTCCCTTTTGTGTCCCCTTCAGTGTCCACTTAGGTCCCTTCAGGGTCACCTTTGGTCCCTTCAATGTCTCCTTTGGTCCCTTCAGTGTCTCCTTTGGTCCCTTCAGTGTCTCCTTCGGTCCCTTCACTGTCTCCTTTGGTCCTTTCAGGGTCCCCCTCGGTCCCTTCAGTGTCCCCTCGGTCTCTTCGGGGTCCCCTTTAGTGTTCCCCTCGGTCCCCTCGGAGTTCATCTTGGTCCCTTCGGAGTTCCTCTCGGCCCCTCCTTTACTGTCTCCGTCGGGCCCTGCTATCGAGTCCCCTTTGGTCCCAGCTATCGAGTCCCCTTTGGTTCCAGCTATCAAGTCCCCTTCGGTTCCATCTATCGAGTCCCCTCTGGTCCCTTTGGAGTCCCTCTCTGGTCCCTTCAGAGTCCTCTATAGTGCTCTCAGTGGTCCCTCCGTTTCCCCATTTTATTCCCACAGTGACCCCCGCTTTGGAGGCTAGGAAGCCTCGTTCTGCTCCCGTTTTGGAAACTAAGGAGCCTCATTGGGTTCTCATGGAGTCCTGGAAGCCTCGCCCTGACCCTGTCCCCCAGGGATTATAGACTATTCATGGACCAGAACCCCCTCAGCCCCTTCTGTGCACAGTGGGCTGAGTACTTCTCTTTTGTTTTCACTAGTTTGTTCACTAGGTGTAGTTTGGTTACTGGTTTTGTTTAGAACCTCAGCCCGTAGTTTATTGTTCATGTTGTGTTTTTGTTTTGTGGAGTTTTTTTTTGCACTAGTGGACGCAAGGAGGCGTACTTTAGAGGAAGGGGTAATGTAGGGAGGCGTTGACGCGTTACTTAAGCTTTGGGAATCACTTGCTTTGATGCAAGTCTTTGAAGCTTTTTGTGAATGAACGCTTGTGAGTACGCTTGTGAACTTGATTGCGATTTCTCTCGCGAACAATGTAGGGCTTGAACCTAAGGGTCTGTCTCTCTTGTGTTGGTAATCTGGGAGCGTATTAGTTTCACTTGTTCTTAGTTTCACTTGTTCTTATGTTCCACCGATGTGCGCGTTGCATAGCGACCATCTAAGTTTACTACCTCGTTTTAGTTTTATATTTTGCTTTTGTTATCCTGCCCAGTGTGTTGAATAAACCGCGTTTCACTGCATCATAGATCCACACTCCCCTTTTTCATTACAGTTAGTGTACAGAAATTCCATCTCCAGCCTGAAATAAACATGTAGTGAAGTTTTTCCTTTTTTTTAGTATTATCTTACATACTCTAATGTTAGTATTTGCACTGACTAGCAATGCACTACTTGGGTAGTACTTTAGTACTTTATTACACTTGCTCAAGTAAATAAATATAATACTTTTATCCAAGACTCTTAAAAGATGTGATTCTTAATGTAAGAGATACCATCTAAAGTCAAACAGCACTAGGTGTATGTCATGTTTTAGTAGATCCTTCCCCAGTCTGCGCAATGTTACAAAATATTATACAAAAAGGAATGTAACAAACTACAAAAACTGATTTAAATCAACAGACATTCATCTAGATACGTTCCTTCAGCCACATGGAATTAACTATACTGTTAATGCATACTGTGATTTTTATATAATTTATCTAATATCATTATTTTACTTCTGTATATCTATGTTTTGCTTCAGTCAACCTTCTTTTTGAGTGTATTAAAAAGGTTAAAACTCACATCCTCAGTGAATATTTCTCGTTGCACATGTTTTCCGAACTTAATTTTATTATTTCAGATGTTGACACGTGGCACGTGCGTACAAATGGAAAGTTTGTTTTTTCTAGACGCTTCCACGCTGTAGCAAGATAAAAAATATCCACATTTTTTGCAGTAACAGCAAACTAAAGAAGAAGCATTTTAACATTGTTTTTTTTAACGTTCCTTTTTTCTTTTGATAGAAAGTGTAAAACCGACAGTTGCCTGTAATATAGAAAGCCTGAAGGGCCTAGTAATTATTCAGTCAAGCATAAGGTTGGTGTTAAGCTTTAGTACAGACATCTTAGAACAGTCTTATCTGTTGGATTCCCAATTCTTTTTGGTTTAATTAATTACCTGTTAAAAGGTCACCATATAATGATTTGTGCCTTACAGTGTTAATAAGCAGTTTCTGAAATCAAAACCACTTGGATACTTTGGAAAATGGCAAAGGAACAAAAGAGATCATGGGTCAGGTAAGATTAGGGTAGCATAAAGATGAATTGGATCCTGAATTGGATGCAGGCATGCCTGTTGCGCTCTGCTTGAATATTTACTGTGGTGCTGAGATATTAAATCCTTTAAGCAATAACGAATAAAAATCTGTCTTGTTACATTATTTAGATTTTATTGGCTTGTTGTTGACTTTTTTTCAACCAATGAGATTAGACAGGGCGGTGCAGCGGCGTATTGGATTGCGGTTGCCTCACGACAAGAAGGTACCGGGTTCGATTCCCGAGCTGAGGATCTTTCTGTGCGGAGTTTGCAAGTTCTCCCGGAGCTTGCGTGAGTTTCCCCCGGAGCTTGCGTGAGTTTCCTCCGGTTATTCCGATTTCCTCCCACAGTCCAAAAACATGCAAGTTAGGTCGATAGGTGATTCTTAATTGTCCATAGGAGTGAATGTGTGTGTGAGTGGCTGTGTTGCCCTGCGATGGACTGGAGACCTGTCCAGGGTGCACCCCCGCCTTTCGCCCTATGTGCACTGGGATAGGCTCCAGCATACCCCGTGACCCCGAATTAGGGAATAATCGGGTAAGAAGATGAATGAATGAATGAATGAATGAATGAGATTAGACATTAGAGATGTTTCTCTAATATGCTTAGTTACATTGCTCAGTACTGTTTGTATTGAATTGCTATCTGATGATACTGCAACATCTGGTATAGTAGTAATTCGAAACAAAATGACAAACATTTGTATTTCATCTAGCTGGACTATATAATAAAACTGAAAAATGAAACAATTTTATCGTGAGTTAATTAATCATGGATTCATTTGATTTCATACAGTCCTCTTAATATAACAAATGCTTTTTTTGCACATTTGTAAGTAGCTTAAGTTTATTAATTCATCTTCTTACCCGCTTATTCCCTAATTCGGGGTCACGGGGGTCTTCCGGTGCCTATCCCAGCTCACATAGGTAGGGGTACACCCTGGATGGGTCGCCAGTCCATCTCAGGGCAATACAGACAAACAACCATTCACACAACCACTCCTAAGGACAATTTATAATCACCAATTGATCTAATGAGCCTAATTTTTAGACTGTTCGAGGTAACCAGAGGAAACCCACGCAAGTGAGGGGTGAACATGCAAACTCTGCACAGAAAGATCCTTGGCCCAGGAATCGAACCCGGGACCTTCTTGTTGTGAGGCGATTGTGCTAACCACTACGCCACAATGCTGCTGGTAGCTTGAGTTTAAAGTCTTTAATATACTGAATAAATTTGTCCACTTCTACATGGGCAAATTGTAATTAGGTATGTATAAAGCCCATATTTACACATGTACAACAGCTTTAGATTCAATACTAAATACTGTCCTGTTCTCTGTTCCCATTAAACTTTTTGTTTAAAGTGTTTCAATAGCACTTATTTCACAACAAGGAGGGTAAACTTTATAAATAAAAAAATGTCTTTTTAACAGACACCATCTAACAGATAGTATCTGTTAGTTCTTTAAATAAAAGCCCATGGTTTGTGCACAGTAATCTAGACATACTGTAATAGCTAACCACAGAATATGGTATTAATTTACCTCTCGGCACAAAATGTGACCTTAAGGTTTAATGCTCCCTCATTAAATGGTATGTTTTTTCTATATAGATTTAGCATAATAAACTTGAGATTTAACCCGCCAACCAGCCTATGCTGTATACCAGGCAGTGCTCTTCATCATTTATCTTTTAAATAGATTATATATTATTCATTCAAGTAGTATATCTTGGAAATTGCTAACTGTAGCCTGGTAGCAATAAAAGCTTACGCCTCACCCTCCCTGCAAATTGCCATCCAAAGCAATTCCTCAATGAACACATAGATGACCAGAGACAACATTTCTACAATACACTAAAGTCATTCACAAAAATGTTATGGCATAATTAATACCAGTACTAAAATACCATTTAAAAATTTTTGGTTCTGTAACTAGCTACACAGACCACATAAGCTATGCGTTAGTATCAAAACACAATGAAACTGAACCATATTCTTCATTCATTCATTCATTCATTCATCTTCTTACCCGCTTATTCCCGAATCCTGGGTCACGGGGGTCTGCTGCACCTATCCCAGCACACATAGGGCGAGAAGCAGAGGGTACACCCTGGACGGTCGCCAGTCCATCTCAGGGCAACCATATTCTTACCTGTCCAAAATATACTGCAATTAAGACATTTAATGTAGCATAGAAACGCAACACTGATTCTAATTAAAGTGTTTCAGTTTGTTTTAGTCTAGCCTTTATTGCAAAGAACTTTTTTTCCTTCATTTGCAGGCCACTTGATTTTTTGTTGTTGCTGTTTCCATGCCAATTTCTACTTTATGGCTAGAATTTAACAACTCTCCACAATTCTTGTACAGTGTACAGCGGTAGCCCAAGTTTCTGCAACTGTTCAAGCATGTTCTAACACATAAAATCCCAGATCCAAAGGTATGTTTCCCCAGGCCAACACAAGGTTCCAGCACTAGAAAGTCAGCGTCAATACCTTACCACTGACCAATTTTTCCATTTTATATTTATGTTTTCCATATAGTCCATTCTCTTAGCATTTAGGATCAATTATTGTAATTTCCCAGCAGTATGAGTTTAATTTTGTCTTTCCTGAGATCTGGTAATATAGTGGTTACTTTTAGTATGGAAAAACTACTACTTGTAATTCCATGTCTCTTAGACAAACGTTTGTATACTAAGAGAACGTTGAAGTTTAAAATCATACATCAAATTTGTGGCACCTTTCTGTATTAACAGTTTAGAATAAAAAGAAAGATAAACAAAAAAAGATACCTACATTGACTATGATTACTGGGACTCACTGGCCACTATAAACTACTTGCCACTCTGTGAACTAGACAGATAGTTCTGCTTCCATCTTCGGAACATTAGTCATAAAAAGATTCAAACCTGCCTAGATTTTCTTTTAGTTCCTGTGGGCGAAATTGTTTCTACCTGTATAGAGTTGGGAAAACACAATTCAAGTAGAATGTAGTTTCTGGAACGTTTATGTGGTTGGCTAAAAAGAATAGTGAGCGAGTGAAAAGGAAAGGAGAAGAAAAAGTCATACAGCCAAATGGTCCTCTTTAGATCACCTAATTTAGTGACAGCAGATATAGGCACTTTTCCTCTGAATTGCTCCAACATCAGGACTTTAACAGGTGTATTCCAATTACTGTGTAACTAAATGTTGTCATATTTGACCAACTTGTTACAAAATTGCTCACCTATTCTAGCTACTGCAAATGAATGTGATACCTGTGCTTGCTTATTTTTGAATGAAAGCATGATGATAATATTATTTTATTAGAAGTTAAAAATATTGGGAATTTGTTTTGGCACTACCCTTTTTATTACTTAACTGAATTTATCCAACCTGTCATTTATGCATCTGCAGAGATTGACTGAAGAGCAAATGAAGAACTTACTGTTGGAATGTGAGATGGCCTGGAGCAGAACTTCTGACCTAAGTACAGACGGTTTCTTAGATTTCAAACCCTGTTTTGCTGTAGATGGTCAAATGATGTCCCTTCTGGCCAGCACTCCCCGTCTATCTAGTTCTGCCCTTTTAGAGTTGTTGCAGGAAGGTCCTATGATCCCAGAAAGACCTGTAGAAGAGCTACAAACTGAGCAGCAAGAAGCACAAACAACACTCAAATCCTAATAATAATTCTGTCGCACAATTAATAGTAAAATTACAGTGGCTGAACAATTTAAATATAACAGAACAATGCTGTTGTAATGTGTTGAATATATGTCCTAATTCTTGTAGACATAGGTTTCAAACTCAGTTCTATAAGGGTCACTCATGATCCATGAGGGGCATCTGAGCCAACTATACCCGTTTCAACAAAACCATGTTCTGTGGTTTGGAATAAGGGTGAAATTAAACTCTGCAGGGCTTTTGGAGTTTCACACTCCTATGTTTAGTTAGTGTGGTTATTAGCTGCCCATTGTTTAAAGCACTATAGAAATACAATATATAATAAATAATAAAAGTCATTAACAATAATAATGTCAATAATTCGAATATGAAAAAGTTTTTTATTTTCAATATTATTCATGCGATTAGAAACTTAATTTTGTTTTAATCCTGAGCTGTTCATTGATGTATAATGTGTGTTTATTGAACAACTGTAAAACGTATGCAATTAATCCCTTGTTCTTTTTCACCTTTTGTCACATTACAACCATTAATGTAAATGGTTGAGATTTTATGTAACAAATTAACACAGAGTAGCACATAATTGTTTTTAAGCAAATAAAAATTGGTCAATGTGTGGTGTGCATTTATATTTAGCCCCCCTGTGACAATACTTTGTAAAGCCTTGTTAAAGCTGCGAGTCGTTTGTGGTACTTCTCTATCAGCTTTGAACATCATTTTGCATATTCCACTTTGCAAAATAGCTTAAGCTCAGTCAGATTTGTTAAACAGGAATTTCCAAAGTCTTGCCACAGATTCTCAATAGGATGTAGGTCTGGACTGTTACTGGGTCATTCTAACATGAATATCCTTTAATCGAAGCCAGTCCATCCAATGGTTATGAATCCTCATATTTATAGGCGTATAAATTTTTTATAAATAAAATGATTGTTTTCAAGGCTCTATGAGTAGCTTATGGCCAATTATGGCAATACCGGGCTTTTATAGTTCATTCATTCATTCATTCATTCATTCATTCATTCATTCATTTTCTTACCCATTTATCCCCTACTTCAGGGACACAGGGATCAGCTGGTGCCTATCTCAGCGCACATAGGGCGAGAGGCATTTTGCCCGGATAGTTTGCCAGTCCATTGCAGAGCCATTCATAGACAAACAACCATACACACACACATTCACTCCTATGGACAATTTTGACTCACCAATCAACTTAATATGCATGTTTTTCAACAGTGGGAGGAAACCTAAGTAGCCGGAGGAAACCCTGGCAAGCACAGTGAGAACATGCAAACATGCACAAAATTCAGACTTCAAATTCAAACATTCATCTTTAACAGTTTATTGGGTTTTTTTAAGTAACAGACAATTCAAAACAGCATTTCTGGAAATATTTTAAATATATAAAAAATATCAGGTGACCCTTATAGTACAAGGCAATTCTCAATAGAAGGCTGGTGACAAAGGAAGACAACAGCAACACAATTAAAACAATATAACAATACAATAAACACATCCTTACCTCACTGTGCAAACCGTTTATACATACAGAACACTTTCAAAAACATTCTCACAACTCCTGATAAATTATTTAAATAGCTCATATCTACAAACATGAAAAAAGCATCTTCAAATACATTGAACATCAACAATAACTTATTTGAAACACCGTCTTTCGTTTGCTAAGCAGAACATAAAATTTCATTATGCCCCTGTAAGTGTATTTTATTTAATTCATTCATTTTGTATTATATACATTTTGGGGGAAAAAACCCCACTGTAATTTTAACATTTGCTAACTAAAACAATGTAACTAATTTATATTCTCGTATGAGGTATTATTTGTATATTGTCTTACCTTACTGTTTAAAATGCAGTGCATAATACAAGCAGGGCCAAAAACTATAGGATGTTTTGGATTAGAATGAATAGTATTTAATATTAAACTCAACAAATTGTAGAAAGTTCCAGTTTGTTTTTTAATTTTTCTTTATCTCATTGACATACACATGAAAGGGGACACACTAATATAAATTATTACTTTATGATCATATAAATGTCTATTTACCTGTTACATAGTAACAGACGATCATTAATTTCCTATTTAGATATAGTCTAAATACTAAAAGGTCCCTTTAACCCTGAGAACATCAGAATGTATTTAATGCCTCCAGAAAAGGGAAAGTGGCTTTTCAGTTCATTGAATTCATTCGTTCATTCATTCATTCATTCATTCATCTTCTAACCCGCTTATTCCTTAATTCAGGGTCAAGGGGGTCTGCTGGAGCCTATCCCAGCGCACATAGTGCAAAAGGCAGGAGTACACCCTGGACGGGTAGCCGTAGAGGAAGCTTTTCAGAGACTTTTCAAATAGGGCTATTATACAAAATTAGAGGAACAGACATTTGTCTGTACTAGAAAGAACACATATTTTACTTCATATTATGAGATCGTCTCTCAGAATCATCAGTCCACAGCAGATCTTTATATTTAAATTACAATTACTTTTTTTGTCCTTACTGCTAGAAGACAATGTTGGAAATGTTCCCTGTTCTATGCAGACATTATGTACCTGCTTTTTTGTAGGTATATGATTGTCATCCAGCTTGTGTTAGTGTAAAGTTTGTGTTTTCTTGCAATGCTCCCACCATAGCAGAGCTGTGTAGCCCAATTCTTATAACACGTTCATGTCATTGTTGAAACGAAAAGATTTCATCAAAAGTCATCCAGTTAGAAAGTCATCCTGTTTTTTTCAGAATCATCTAACAAGGAAGACATATATCAGTAACATATAGCAGCCTTATGTAGGCATGCATGTAAAATCTATTAACATTTTAATGACATTTATAAGAATATCAGTTTTACCTCTACATTCATATTTAAGGTCTGAGAAGTAAACCATCTCCTGAGAGAAGACAAAGAGGCCAAGTCGTCCACCAGCATATGTCTTGTCAAATATATTTCCAGAATCAGCCATGACTTTTTTGCCTTCATACATAATGACTCTGGTAACAAAAATGCGTATGTGTGAGACACATGTTCTTTTTGGGATTTTTTTTAACTTTTTATAAGTTATTGTGTTGATATGGAAACAAACCTAATTAGTCCAATATTAGGTCTATGAATCAATTGCCATCTGTAAGCAGTAAAATCCTTCCAGCCGGTCTTCTTAGGGTCATGCCACAAAGTGCGCACCTGCAATTTAAGATAATTAAAATGCAATTGAAATATTCATAATAGTTGTTTTAAAGATCATTATATAAAGACAATTATTTACCTGTCCCTCTGTGTCTCCGGTATGCCACAAAGCATTCCTAAGATGTTCTCCTGGACCTGTAGTGGAGTTGACCACTTTGATAGAAAGTCCAGAGTAGCCCAAAGCTAATGTTGGTGTGCGAGACCAGTAAGTCTGTGTGATCTGTTTCCACATCACAACATAGAAGCGGGAGCTGGACTGATACCCAAAGACAAATCCAGCATAATCATCATCTCGGTCAGTATTTATGAAGAATGTTCCACTGAAATCCACTGCATTAAACTCATCATAACCTGAGATAAATCAAAAGACAGTTACAATTAATATAATGTTTAACAATTTCTATACATGCAGGATTTTAATTCAGATTAATGAGGTCCTTACCAACAGCAATGCCAGGATCACAATTAACTGTCTGAAGAAGCTCTTTACCCTGATGGCGGACCACCCAGTTAGGGTCAATTTGTGAAGTTCCAGTAGGGTCAAGAGGAACCATTTGGAATCTACGGAAGTCTGTTTCACTTATAGCAAAGTTCTCTGGACAAATGTCCAAAATATCAGGAATGTTGTCTTGGTCAAAATCATCCTTGCAAACATCACCACGTCCATCACCTAGTAGAAATGTATATAATGTTTATGTAAAATAGAAAGTAAAAATCAAATCAAGCCGTATTATTTTAACACTAAAAAAATTTACCTACCATCAGAGTCTAACTGATCTGGATTAGGGGCCAGCCTACAGTTGTCCTTTTCATCAGGCACACCATCATTATCATCATCGTGGTCACATGCATCACCCTTTCCATCCTTGTCATGATCGGCCTGGTTGGCATTGGGAATGTATGGGCAGTTGTCCAGATTATTCTGGTGACCATCATCGTCAATGTCCTGATTGCTGTCACATTTGTCACCCACATTATCTGAATCAGAGTCAACCTGTAGGAGGAAAATAATGAATGAGGCTGTTGTGCAGACCATCTTAGTGAACAGCTACTAATTAGTTTTATAATGCTTCAGTAATTCTGAGGTCATTTTCATAAAATGTCATTCTCCATCCTCACTCCTACAGGGCTAGATGCGTATTCATGTAATACAACAGACATTTTCCTGTTTCACAATTCTAGTTGATGTAAATGCTCCAATACTACTTCAAGTAACACTATTAGATGTTGTTTAGTGTTGCTACACATTTCAACCCATGTCACTGTAAAGCATATCAGGAATTTTAAAAAGGGTCTTACCTGATCAGGGTTGTGCTCCAATGGACAGTTATCACAGTGGTCTCCAACCCCATCATGGTCGGTATCTCTCTGGTCAACATTGTACACGTATGCACAGTTGTCGTTTTCATTCAATATACCTGGGCAATGTATTGTTAAATTAACAAAAGTACCATAGCACCACTTTTTATTATGCCTTTGTTAAGCTTGATTCTTACCGTCACCATCAATATCAATTGCACATGCATCTCCTTCTCCATTTTTGTCTGTGTCTATCTGGTCGGGATTACTGTTATATGGACAGTTGTCACAGCGGTCACCGACATCATCTTGGTCTTCATCGGCTTGTCTTGGGTTGAAGACAAATGGGCAGTTGTCCTGTTTGCAACAGAAACTTGATTAATAATAAAGAATTCTGTGTGATAGGGGAAAAGGGGTGAATAGCATTATATTATTTACCAAATAGAACAATAAATCACATCAACTGTACCCCAGAGACTGTACCCCTGTGCTGACTTAAGATTTGGCTCTTCAAAATGTGCTTTTTCCAGTTCACTTTTACTTTCCAAAAAGAACTTTAAATTATACACATTATGACTATTATTGTTACTGTTGGTAGACCACTTCATGGCTCTACTCTTTACATCCTGCTGTACTTTATAAAAACAAGCAGTGAGTGGAAATAGAGAAAAAGCCTCTTCAACTCACCCTATCATCAGGGATTCCATCATTGTCATCATCATAATCACAAGCATCTCCAATTCCATCTTTGTCATAGTCTTCTTGTCCAGAATTGGGAAGATCAGGGCAGTTGTCCTAAAATATTATATTTAAAATAAGGGGTTGCAACCCTAAGGCAATGTGGTTTCTAAGCATACAGCCAAGAAAACAGTTACCTTCTTGCAGTGGTAGGTGGCATTTTCAACACAGTGGAGATCAACGTTGGGCCAACCATCCAAGTCAGGATCCTCTCCACATATGTAACCATTACCAGCATAGCCTGGCTTGCATTCACAGCGAAACATGATGTCAGAGAAAACGCCCAAATAAATACAATTGGCCCTTTTGTTACAATCATGGCTGCCATCCTCACATGGATTTCTTGGTGCACAGACCTAAAGGAGATATAATATGTGTCAGCTTTACTTTATATGTAAACGAACACACTCACAAATTACACATTGAATTCAATCTGCCACAGGACACATTATACATGCTTAAAAGATACGTTGTGTAGGATATAATAAAACCTCCCACACCTGTTTGTTGCTCATAGCTTGTTCAGCACCCCTGCCAAAAGGATGAGTTCCAGAGTAGCGAGAAGGACACGGTAGGCAGTTATAGCCTGGATTTGTGTTCTCACAACGATGTACTCCATTGAGTGTGAAGCAAGCATCAGGAACCATTTTGCACTGCACACCCAACATTTACATTTAACAACATATTGTATTTGTGATATAATTATAGAATATATAATATATATATATATATATATAGTATTCATCCACAATTTTTATACCTCATCTATGTCTTGACATTGCATTCCATCCCCAGTATAACCAACCGGACACTCCCCACATTTCCAAGAGCCATCAGGAAAGCTGGTGCATTTAGCACCAGCAAAACAAGGATTGGAAAGACAACCATCTTTAGATAAAAATAGGGTTCGTTTAAAGTAGCAATTTTGGAAAAAACTTCACCGCTAAAGGGTACGAGAGTCCTGCTTACCAATAGGACACTCCTGAGTGCTGCATACACGTGTGCCTTTCAAATCACCAATGCATTGTTTTCCACCATATTTGGGCTTAGGATTGTTACAAAGCCGATGTCTGCTCTGCAGTCCACCTCCACAAGTGACCGAGCAAGAATCCCATAGTGACCATGGCCCCCAGCCTCCATTGACTACGATAGAGATAGTTTTCAGAAATTAGATATATTTTAAAATAAAGTATTTTTTAAAAAATTGCTAACTAACATAAGCGACTAAAATCTCTTACTTGGACAAGGAGCCATTTTGCATGGTTCTGTTTGCCTGCCATCTCCTTGACAATCTTTGCCTCCCATTTGTGGGGTAGGTGAGTTACAGAGACGGATGCGCGTGATGATACCCATACCACAGGTCACTGAACATGAAGACCAGGGAGACCAGTGGCTCCAGCCTCCATCTTGCTTAACTGCAGTACAAAATATTAACCTTAGAGCTTGCTTTTTAAAATGGAAAATTTTCTTGTTGTGTATATATAAAGACTCACAGCGTTTATCACATTCCTGTAGGTAACAATCTCTTGTCTGCACCGAGGTACCCTCACAGTTGCTGTTGATGCGATCACATGAGCGCCCACGTTGCTGGATGCCACGGCCACAGGTAACTGAGCAGTGGGTCCACTCTGACCAGGGAGACCAGCCATCATCAGCATGATCATTCTCTAAATACGGATAAAATTACAAAGAGAGTTGTTTTGTGTAATGTCCAACTGTCTTAAATATTAACAATATAAAGTACTTAAAAATAATCAACTTACGAGTTCCACAACGTGGGCAGCATTCACCATCCGGTACTGTAGCATTGGCACAAGGCATAAGAGGACAGGAGATTTCTCGACAAATAGTGGCAGAGTTCTAAGAAAGGTAATATTTTAATTGGCAATTAACAGTGATTACACACAAAAGTGTACATTCTTTTCATTATAAGTAAATGGTCTATAAAAGGTAAAATGGTGTTTTAACTAAGCAATCTGATCTGCTATGTCTCCAGATGCAGCTTTACCTGGCAGGTGCAATGGGTGCAGCTGTCCACTGTCCATTCGTCCTTGTCTTTGTAGACAATGCCATTATGCAGGCACACTCCACTGTATTTCTTAATTTGGTTCTTTATTAAAGCATTTTCTGTATTCTGGAAAAATGCACAAATGTTTATAATATGGCTACCGTATATGAAATAACAGTCAAAATACAGCTAAAAACAGTAGTTTCTATGACTCACCACTTGGTGGAGCTGACTTGACAATTGCTTAACAACCACACCGAGTCCCTTGAGCTCCTTAAACATGCTGGCCAAGTCATCACAAGAAAAGCCACAGATGTCTTCAAGATCTGAACCATGGGACAAAACAAAAAAAAAAAAGTTTGTCATAAAACCTCTGCAAAAAATATAAAGAATTAAAATATTAGCTGAAGCTTACTTTTAGTCTTGTGTCCGGTATAATCTGTGCGGATTGCTGGACTAGAGCCATTCACTGGGTTGTTAAGTGTCACAACATCTATGATAAAAGAAGCTGTCCAAAGAACAAACAATGATGTTGGCACTGCTTATACTCTAGTTTATAATAAAACGATTGTTTTGAGAACCATGAGGAGTTTTCATGGTTAGAGTAATTACTTACAGCGCTCACATCCCATGTTACGAAGAATTGTCTCCAACGTGGTTCTAAATACAAAACGTGCATTTTGGAGCACTCCCTATTAAGAAATAAGAAAGATGAATAAATGATTTTTTAAAAAGGCAGATTCCTGTGAGTAAACAGTTTTTTTATTTTTACTTTAGTCATTTAACAGCATGGTTGAAAAGGAAGATGATAGACTAGTGTTTTCATTCAACCTGGGTAGCAGGGCCCACCAGGCAGTCACATTTTTTACTTTCAGCTACCAACATAACTAAAATAAGCATTTGGAGTGTTTGAACAGTTGGAAAATTACATTAGATAGTCAGAAATCTCTCCAAAATTTGACATAATAAACTGAATCACAGATCAGTGAACTTGCAATACAAGTACACAACATGTTTAAAACAGAGTAGGATAACATAAAATGTAGTTATATATTTATTGTTCAAGAAGTTATCTAGATATCTAGATCTCTAATCCAGGTGTCTTGCTCTCAGAAGCTCTTACCATAAATCTGCTTTTCACTGCTCCTTTCCCAATCCTGAGGACCAAGCCATCAGACAAATCCTGTGCCAGAATCTGGTGGATAGGCACATCTAATTCATTTGTGTTTATCTCTTCACAACCAATGTATAGCTGCGCCCGGTCTTCCTGCACAAACAGGGTGATGTTCTCCCAGCTGCCACTGGCCAGCCGTGCATCTTCGATCGTGATCTCATGGTGCCCGCTTGCCGTTGCATAAATCAGATCTAAAGTGTTGTCAATCCCATTTGAGACAAGCTCAAATACAGAACCAGAACCATCTCTTCTTTCCACACTAAACAGGCTGCCTTTGGTTTTTTTAGCTTGCTTGACATTTGCCACGAATAGGAAGCCTTTTTCCTCTTGAATGGAGTAAATGAGATCCCTGAAGGAGCGATCTGGGAGGGCAGGGATTAAGTTCGGGTTGAGGATTTTGTAAGCAGGGCTGTAAGGGTCGGGTCCCTTTACTAGACTCACTCCATGGTGTTTTTTATTTACTTTTGCAAGTTCGAATAAGTCGTACGCGCTGTTGTCATCACGGCTCTCTGTAAACGCACAACAGAAGGCGCAAATCAGAACCGCGCGATTGGAGACGCGTAAAAAGTCGATCACCAGATTTCAGACAGCTTAGTATTCCATAAATTAAATTAATTTGCGTTATAGTTCTCACCTGCTGTTCCGCTGCCATGTGAAATCCACAACATCACCAATAAAAACGCGCTCAACATTATGCTCAAAGACACTGAGAATAAACAGAATGATTATCGAATCACTATTCAGAATAGATCATTTTTTCATAATTATTAAAAAGAAAACGAGTTAAACATAAAATGAAAAATAAATAAATAAATAAATAACTTAGTTAAGCACGTATAACTATCAGTATTTTTTAATTTAGGTCCTGGTATATTATATCATTTACTTGAGTTAACTCACCTGAATAAATATCTCCAAATAACGTACAAAATAATATTTTTAGTTAAATCCCTTTAATGTCCAAAAATCCAAAAAAAGTATATTTACATAAACAGTTATTTTTTTCCTTAAAAAAAGTCATCCAGTAAGTTTGGTAGGTTATTTATTGCTATAAGGTTCAGCTCTTAGTCTTTACTACAGACTTTAACACACAGCGGCGGCTATTTAAACAATTTCTAGACGTTCCTAAAATGATGTCTCGACCAATCAAAAGTTGCCGGAGAACAAAGGCGGACCTAAAGCTGACGTCACGGTGCGGGTATAACTGAGGAAAATATGCATTCCGTCGAATTTTCCGTCAGCGGATAAATATGTTAAAGACGCACTCAGATGCACCCCCCCCCCCCCCAACTTTCGTCTGTCTATAA
>JAOTRA010000002.1:3584553-3602468 GCA_026260255.1 Pseudolaguvia tuberculata | reverse complement strand
ACCTTTTCATTCATTCATCTTCTTACATGCTTATTCCCGAATCCGGGGTCACAGGGGTCTGCTGTACCTATCCCAGCGAACATAAGGCGAGAGGCAAGGGTACAACCTGGACAGGTTGCCAGTCCATCACAGGGCCACACATTCACGAACAACCACACACACAAATTCACTCCTACGGGCAATTAAGAATCACCAATCAACCTAATGTACAATGTTTTTGGACGGAGGAAACTGGAGTACCACGCAAGGGTGGGGAAAACATGAAAACGATGTATAAGGTATATACTCTGATCTTATGATATCCAAACAATATGGTGTTTCTTTAGGTGTTTGTGATCATATTAGCCTGGTTCATTTCACTTGGCTCCCTATTAAATATAAAATAGACTTTAAAATCTTGTTAATTACTTATTTAGCCTTGAACGGTTTATCACCTCAGTATCTGAGTGAGCTTTTATCCTACCATGGGCCTTCATGTCTGCTGTACTCCCAAAACTCTGATAATACCCATAATAACAAAATCAACAGAAGATTCTTCTCTTATCTTGCGTCCAAACACAGAATAATTTACCTAGCACAGAAAGCAGAAACACTCGATCAGTTTAAAATTAGATTAAAGACACATTTCTTTAACCTGGCCTACACATAATACACACTTATACACTTTAATTGTATAATATACTTTATTATATTTCTATATCATAAGTCAAATAGTATAATACGTCTTTGTTATCAACATTGCCACTAGCCCGGTTGTTAGATCTTCACTTGGAGACAATAAATTTGTTTCCTTGTGAAAACAAATATTATGTCCATAGGATTTTTGCTGCAGCATGGGTAAACTACTAGTTCTCTGGTCAGAGGGGAACCGAGCCTGGTTTCTCCCAAGGGTTGCCTTTCCATTCTGTCACCAATGGATCTTTGGGTCCTTGCCGCTGTTGCCTCTGCCTTGCTTAGTTGGGGATATTAATTAAACGGTGTTCAGGACAATGTGAATGTAACCAATAATTTACAAACCACATCCCACAAATATTAAATATGACTGCAACAGGTATCTTTTAGGAAAAGATGGATTATATTAAATTAAATAATTTAATATTAAACCACAACTGTTTAACTCAACTGAAAAAATAAATTAGCACCTGTTTTTTCAATATTCTTGGTCAGGCTGCAATAGTCAAATTCCAGTTTTAATGGTGCTGAACCATTCTGGAAGGGTGGTACACTGCCTTTCATCCTGTGTGCACTGGAATAGGCTCCAGCAGACCCTCATGACCCCGAATTAGGGAATAAGTGTGTTGAAAGATGAATGAATGAATGAATTAACCACTCTGGAAATCTATGTGCACTCAATAGTCCATTCATTGTAAATGTTGTATTGTGTGTCACTCAGGATGACACAGCAAAACAATACTTGAGTTGGTTCCAGTTAAATTATGCTTTTTTATAAACAGTATTTTACAGTGTGTGGTCAAAGGTCAGATGATTATAATTAAACATACAAATATGTGCAGGACGGCATGGTGGCATTGTGGTTAGCAAGAAGGTCCTGGGTTCGATTCCCGCACCGGGTTCTTTCTGTTCGGAGTTTGCATGTTCTTCCTGCCATTGCGTGGGTTTTCTCTGGGTACTCCAGTTTCCTCCCACAGTTCAACAACATGCAGATTAGGTGGATTGGTGATTGTAAATTGTCCATAGGAGTGAATGTGTGTGAAAGGTTGTTTGTCTATGTGTTGCCGTGCGATGGACTGGCGACTCGTCCAGGGTGTATCCCTGCCTCTCGCGCTATGTGTGCTGGGATAGGCACCAGCAGACCCCCGTCACACGGAACTACGGGTAAGAAGATGAATGAATGAATGAATGAATGAATGAATGAATGAATGAATGAATGAATATGTACAATCTCTCTTTTGAACAGTTTTTATACAAAAATCACCAGAGAGTTGAGTAAGCAGAGAAGTAGAACAGAACCAGTCAATTTATTGTAAAAAGCCACATTAAAATGGGACAATAAAATGGAGCTGAAATACATGGCTCTCTCTTTAAGGTCTTCCAGTCCAAACTTTATTTACTTTACAAAAAAAAGAGTTAATAAGCAGCCCTCAATCGTATTAGCATGCTCATTTGGACTAGACTTGGCAGCATGATCTATATAATCACATATCTGTTAGTATAATATTGGTGGAAATATTTAGTTTGCATCAGATCTATAAGTGTATTATGACTGTTGTGGCAGAGCCTATTAATTATCTATTAATATCAATTTGAATGTTAACATTCAGTTTAAGTCAAATAATTCCAGCTTAATTATTCACAAAACATTTTAATAGATACAATAAATAAAATTACTTTTCCTTCCAGTGAAAGCTTAAAAAGTTAACTGAAACTGTTAAAACTAGTAATGGTTTGTTCAAATTAACCACATAATTTTCCATATATTTAAGGGGCCCATGGTTTGCAACATGCATTTTTACAAGATGTTGGAATTGAAAAGAGTGTTGGTGTATACAACCACCCTATAAAAGAGCCACCCAGTGTTTTTTTTACAGTCTTGTTTTTGTGACTTAACATGGACCAATCTAACGATTGTTGATTGGTCATTAAAATTTGGGATGCAGGAAACAACCTGCTGAATGATGCTATTTGATACAATGGGCGGAAGTTTATATATACATACAATATATATATCTTTTCCAGTATGCAATTTGGGCTGATTTTTAATTTAATTGCCATGTTTTACTCTGCTGAGATGGACTGGCGACCCGTCCAGGATGTACCTCCGCCTCTCGCCCTATGTGTGCTGGGATAGGCGCAGCAGACCCCCGTGACCCCGGATTCGGGAATAAGTGGGTAAGAAGATGAATGAATGAATGTTTTACTCTGTAGTTTGTTTGATAATTTTTCAAACTGATCTGGCAACCCTGGCCCTGCGTGATTGCTGACACACTGAAGCAAAATATCTTTCCCCGATCTCTCTATATGCGTCATTGTTTGCGTGAATCTTTATCATCAGGCTGCTTTATAAATGAGTGCCAGTCTTAAGCAGGATTCACTGCAAAATAGATTGCCACCAATTACCGAAGAAAGTGTTAGTGCAAAGGTTAAGGTGTTGGACTACTAACTAGAAGATCATGGCTTCTGTCGCTGCATTACCAAATTGCCACTGGGCTCTTCAGTCCAAATCTCCTAACTGCTTAATTATGTAAAAAAGATAATGGCATCTGCCAAAATGCTGTAAATGTATACAACCTTTCTCAAGGTCCTTCTGTGTGAAATTCTCTCCATGCTTGCGTGGGTTTCCTCTGGGTACCCTGGTTTCCTCCCATAGTCCAAAAAATTTATATTTAATTGAATGGTTAATTCTCCATAGGAATGAATTAATGTGTGGTTGATCGTCGATGTGTGGCCCTGTGATGGACTGATGACCTGTCCAGAGTGTACCGCTGCCTTATACTATGTGTACTGGGATAGGCTCTAACAGACCCTTGTCTACCCAAATTAGGAAAGAAGCGCGCTAGAAGATGGCCAAGATTTCAGTTGGCTAGGATTTTTAAAAATCCTTTCTTTGTATTGGTCTTAAATAATATTTAAATTTTCTGCAATACTGAATTTGGAGTTTTTATTAGCTTTCAAATGAAAAGAAAACTACAGTTCTTAAACTGTCCTTTAAGAACAGCAGTTGACCCTAAAGCAGTGGAAAACGTGACTATTGTAACTCGCTTCTAGTAGATCTACCTCTGGGGGTGATTCACCCGCTGCAGATGATTCAGAATACACCTGCATGTGTCGATTTCAACTTACCAAATTATTCACACACCACGCCACTGCTATGCTTCTTCTACTGGCTCCTGGTAGCTGCAACGTCTGTCTACAAAGCCAGGAACAAAACTGCACTATCCTATCTCTAAGCACTAATCAGGCCCCGCATAGCCCCATGTTCCCTCAGATCCACTAGCACTGCTCGACTTGTTCCACCATCGACTTGTTCCACTAGGTCTCAAGGTCGGTCTGCCTCAAGACATTTCTCTGTTCTGGAACCAAGATGAAGGAATTAACTTTCCATCAGTGTCAGAACACTGGAGGTCACTGGCTGTTTTCAAGAGACGTTTTAAGACAAAACTCTTTCTTAAACCAAGCGCACAACATTATTATTATTTACACATATTTTTAAAAAAAACGGATCCATGCTGTTCTCCAACATTTTTGGGGTTTTCTTCAATGATGTGACAATAAGCACTCTTTGTATGTTGCTCTGTATGTATCTGGACAAGAGCGAAATGCTGTAAATGCATTCAAATTCAAAAGCCAAATTTTTTAATTAAATGTTAATATACTATAATATTACTCCTATTTGAAAATAGGGGAAAGCATATATTTAAATTCTTCCTTCAGAATTTTGCTGCACTCTTATAACGTTGACCTAATCGTCATCACATGGATCTCATACAAGACTGATACTTTCACTTCTGTCATGTTTGTCACAAGGTTTTGTTTGCCTTGCTTAGTATTGCATTATGTCTACTGACATTTGCCTGTTTATTTATCCTGCTTATTTATTAATTCTCGTTGCCTGTCCTAACCTTTTGCATGATTGGCCGGTCAAATGTGGTTCAAAGGACATATTGTAGAAACCCCTGGATTTACATTGGAACATTCCAACTGTCCCTCATTTTAATAAGCAGTAATGAATCACAGATCTAACAAACGCTAAACAAAGTATTCCCAGTAAGACATGTAATTTATTAGAATCAGCCCCACTTTTTAAAGCACACCTTATGCCTTATGGCTATTACTGGCCTTAACATGATAAGTATCTCTTGTTTGACAGATTATTACAGCCTGGGGCTTAGTATCGATGAATATGATGAATCAGCTATCATGATTAACTTTTGATGTTGTCTCCTCGTCTCCATCTATTGCCAGAAGCAGCAGTTTTCATGCCTCAACAAAAGGCTGTGGTCCTATGAACTTAATCAAAAGAATGTAAGTGGGTTTTACATATGAACAACTTGTCTGCAATAACAGTTGACAGCTTTATATACTGCTTTATACTGATTTATTGCAAACCATATTGTGAAAGTTATCCGTTTGTAGAATTTCCCAGTTTTTTGGCCTTGGTGTTGGAAAAATGCCACTAATTATATACCACTATCTTGTGTAGACATAGAGAGATAATAAGCAATATAAAGGTGTGAAAAACAGCATAGTTTTTTATCCAAAAAATACCACCAATTAGCAGTTAAAAGCCACCAGTACACCAATATTAAAATGCACAAAAATCTACCACCTTTACAACAATTTCATCTAACTTGTATTATTTAAATGATGTTAATTTGTATAAAATAGATAAAGTTGATAAGGTTAAACATCAGAGTAAACACAATAACTGTACTAGATAAGCCTTTATGCTGACGTTGGAATACATTGGTTGATGTTTTATTAACAAGTAACAAACAAAAGAATCAAAGCCAAGCAAAAAAATCTAAAGTCTAAAGACAATCTAAACATGCACACCAATTCAATACATGAAACAGAAGGAGCATACAGTCTAAAATATAAATAAGGCTAAAGATACTTCTGTTTGCAAGCACTTGCTTAAAAAGCTAACTTCCAGAAATGGAGTGAAGATCAAAGTACAAAGTATGAAATGTTGTGCTCTTACCATATTCCCCTGTCTAGGAACACACTGAGAGTGCCAAGTCTAGAATTTCTCTCACAGGAACATTTTCTCTGGGCAATATTCCTCTCAGTTTAAGGAATACTGCAATTTAGCAAGAAAGAGTTCTTAGTCCTGTAATTCCTTTCACTTTGGCTTGGTCCATCCTCCTGGTGACTGATGCAGTCTAAGAAAAGTGAACCTAGTATGGAGCTAAATATGGAGCTTAAAAGTGTTTAGCCTGGTCAATAAACTAACCAACACACACTGACGCTTGCTTACAAAGCCAAAAACAGAAGACCTCAAAAATGAAACACTACCATCCCTTAGATCTGCCTCAAGACTTCTCCTTTTTGACAACAAGATAGTGGAATGAATGTCAATAGACATTTGAAAACCCACTTCTTTCTTAAATACCTAAATAAGTCCACAAAAAAAATAGACATTCATGGCTTTTGTTACACTTTGATTGGTGGTCTATTTTATTGAGTTTTGAGCTGTTCAATGACGTGACTCAAAGCACTTTTGTGTGTCACTCTGGACCAGAGCGCCTGCTAAATGTTGTAATTGTAAACAAAAAAAATTGTGGTGTTCAAATGGAAAATAATTCCCAGTCAAAGACACGCTCAATACAAATATTTATAAATGTTTACTTAAAATTTTAAGCTGTCAAAAACTCATTTTCCATTTCCTGTACAAATAAACATCATGTTACGAGCAACGCAGCAGGGTTTTTTTTTAAATAAAGATGTGTTATGACAAAATCAGACATGTACCAGAATTAAACTGACATAATTGTGTTTGCATTGTGTAATTTTGATTTAGAAAGATAGAAAGATTTGTGGAAGTATTAACATTATAACCTGATTTAAAAAATGTTGTTACTGCATGTTTTGCATGTTTTTGACTTTAATTGCTTTGTTAGGTATTTTTAGAAAGTTTGTTATTAATTTGAAAGGACAAGCATATAATTAGAGCATATCAGCAACCCAGCCCTGATGAAACTTTAAGGTTATTTAATTTATCTTTGTTATTGTATTAAGCTTGTTTCAACAGTATTGAATTTGACATTATTCAAAAGTTTGAAAGCTGGCTCCTTGAATAAAACAAGTTGTAGACATTTCTTTACCCTGTATTTATCAATTGACATAAATAGCTTTTTTTTTATATCTAAGATTCATTACATGTATTATTAGAAGCCAATACAATTTAATTTATGCCTGTTTTGGGTATTGGATTTTAATTATAAATTTCATTGTCACATTCCTCTGTTGTAATTGATGGTGCAAATAAATCCCTTAATAACTTCACCTAGGAGTGAAACTTTTTTTTCGTACAAACATTCTTTAAAGGTATTCCCAAAAAGTGATATTTAACCATTAAAATCAGTATTCTTCAACTGTAATGCTTGACACAGCAAATAATATACAAAGATTTTATGTTTTGCAATTATATTTAATGTTTATTTTTGATACATCATGAATTTCTGTCAATTATTTATTTCCTTATGGCTGTTTGTGGACAAGACAAGGGTGTGCGGCACGTTATTTAGCCATTTACTGCACAAAAAACTTTGCAAATACTCCACCGTGGGATTTATCTGAGGCTTCATTTGCTTCAGGTCTCTTCTGTTCAGTACCGGTTCCATGCACTGATGATTGCCACTGTGATAGTATGCACCCAACATACATATACCATATGAAACTGAAATTTTACATGCAGACAGAAAATCAACAAGGACAACAACTAGTAGTTACATACATTTATGTTTGTTTTAAAATGTTTAATCTCATGTTTGATGCCAACAACAAAAAGGTGATAAACAGAATTGTAATTCCACTGAAAATCCACTGACACTTTTCCACCTATGTAATGGAACTGGTGAAATGTAATTATCAGATAATTGCAGATAATTTCCTTTCTGGAAAGGTTGATGTTATTTTAGGACACTTTAGTTGATGTTATTATCCAGGAACATTCTTTGTTTGGATTTTCTGCACCTTGACAAACATCAAAATCATATAGAAAGGCACTTTGTCCAGCACATCTCCACATCTTGAAACACCACTTGTGAGGTTTATCTGACTTATAAACACAAGATGAGAATTTACCTCAAATAGCATGATACGTTAATGCATCACATTCTTCTGGAGGTAATATCCATGTATTATCCATTATCCAATTCCTTACTTTCCACCACTGAACATTTCCTGTCACAATATGAAGACGGAATTATGACACAGCCTGACATAGCATGCAATGATCTGACAATACACCAGAGGGCATGAATAAAATTCTCGTCAGGTTGATGACATAGAGGCTCCAGAAAGGACGAGAGATCATATGAACTGAAGTGGCATGTGTTCATTGGCAAGTGTACATTGTAGATGTGGCAATTAAGCATAGCCAGATTAAGTAAGCACAGGCCAACCACCCATAAACCATAACCAGAAACCTAAATCTTAACCCCTAACCCTTTATTATTGATATCAATAATGACATGAGATTCAGCTGTTAGGGCTGCTTCAAACTGCGTAGCCTCAGGCAGCTGCCGGCTTTGCTTGGCTCATTGCTACACTTCTGGTAATAATGATGTGTTATATGAAAGGAATCCAGTGGATAAATTGATAATGTGCAAGTAAATGTACTGAACTAATATATGACTAATGCTTTTGTGCTTTGCAAAATCTCATATGGCACATCCATTTATGGCCATTGGTAGGAAAGGCTCACACCAATTCACCCGATAAAGATTGTTATCCTGTGTTACACTAAATTGGAGCTTACCCAGTGAAGACAGATGTGAGTTTGGCATTGCAGACAGCTTTTATAGGCTTTAGTATTTAGAAAAAACGTTGAACAAAATGAACGTACAATATTTGTTTATCAGTTAAACTGGAAAAAAATGAACCATTAATGAAATGGTGACTCATAATAACAGACTAACAACAATGCATGTTTCAAGACTTTTTAATAAAACCCAAATCCTTACTACTACAACAACTATTTATTTTTTTATTGCTGTTTTTTCTTTAGGAAAAAAAAATTTATGTCGCTTGAACTTTTCTATGCAAATACTATATTTTACTTAAATTGCAAAAGATAAATAATGGTGTTTATAGCTTTCAAGCTGCTGTTTTCTGAGACTATTGGTTTGATGTACCTTAAGGGTAATTAACAATGAAAGAGCTGGGAAACGTCTTGATGTTTTAAGTCGCCTATTAATAAACAATCAAAACATAATGATGTGCCAAAATGATATGGCTTTGCCATTGCTTCATCTAGATTAATTAATTATATTAATAGCCCAGAAGATCTTTAGAGTCACTCTTTATTCTTGCATTAAATATAAGTTAAATGTGTGATTTAAGCTAATTGTATTTTTTTTGCTTTCCTTTTTTTGAATTAAAGCCATCCTGTTATAAGGAGGCTTTAGAAGGATTACTTAATAAATAGGATTTCGCTTATTTTAACTGTCAGAAACAAAACATTTCTATTTACTTAACCTTTGTTAAAAATTTTGTAACCTGTACCCTTGCCTCTTGCCCTATTCGCACTGGCATAAGCTCCTGCAGATCCCCATGACCAAGCATGTAACAAGATGAATGAATGAATGAATGAATGAATGAATGAATGAATGAATGAATCAATGAATTAATTATGTTTTCTCAACCAAGCAATATTAGTACAATATTTTTGCATTTTAATTAGGTGAATGTTAATAAAACTAAAAGTTTTTGTAAGTGTTTAATATTGCCTTATTTAATTCTGTAAAAGGCAAGTATCTGTGCAACTTATGAAACCTAAAAATAAAAAAAAATAGTTTCAAATAACTCACTGTGCATTATGTACTTTGGTGAGAAATAATCATTAGTGAACCTGCTAACTGATGCAAAGCAATTATATTTCTGTGTTTCTACTTTCTTCTTCTTCTTCGCCTCATGTTGGCTGCTCCCTTTAGGGGTCACCACAGCGCATCGCTCTTCTCCACACTACCCTCTTCTTCCCATCTATGTCTTCCATCACTACATCCATAAACCTCCTCCTTGGTCTTCCTCTTTTCTTCCTGCCTGGTACCTCTATCCTCAGCATACTTCCACCAATATACTGCATGTCCTCTGCACATGTCCAAACCATCTTAACCTAGTCTCCCTCACCATGACTCAAAAACATCCTACATGCCCATCCCTCTAATATACTCATTTCTAAATCTGACCATACTCGTCACTTCCAATGAAAACCTCAATGTTTCCCAACTCTGCAAACTCCAGCTTCTCCTCCTGTCTTTCCTTCAGCGCCTGTCTTTTTGACAACGCCACTGTCAACATTGGTCTTACTACAGTCCTATAAACTTTCCCTTTCACTCTTGCCGAAACTCACCTATCACAAATCACTCCTGCCACTCTTCTCCACCTGCTCCACCCTGCCTGAACTCTTTTCTTTACTTCTCTAATGCACTCTCTATTACTTTGCAATGTTGACCCCAGGTACTGAAACTCCTCTACCTTCACTACCTCTTTTCTCTGCAACCTCACCACTCCATTGGATGATCTCTCATTTAGACACATGTACTCTGTCTTGTCCTACTGACTTTCATTCCTCTTCTCTCCAGTAAGATGTGTTGCCCACATCTTCCCTCAGTCTATCTTCCAGTACTCTTTAACATCATTTTATGGTGTGACTGTTCAACCTTATTCCCCTGTAGTTGCTGCACATCTGCACATTCCCCTTATCAAAAATCGGTTCTACAGCACTCCTCCATTCCTCAGGCATCCTCTCACCTTCCAAAAACCTGTTCTAGAATTTAGTCAGAAACTCTACTGCTATCTCTCCTAAACATCTTCATGCTTCCATTGGAATGCCATCTGGTCCAACCGCCTTTCCACTCTTCATCCTCATAATAGCTGCTCCCACTTCCGCCTTACTATGTTTTCATTTTAGATGGTTTTACTTAATTGTTTTATTTAGATTTAACCACTAACCACCCTCCTGTTGAATGCTGTCATGAGCTATAGGTTTGAGTTGAGGGAAATACAGAAAAACAGTTTATTTACAAGATAACAAAATATTAAGCTATCAAAGAAAATGGAAACTGAAATGTACCAGACCTGACCTGACCTGACCAAACTAAACAAGACCTGACCTGACCTGACATGATTAGAACCTGAACCTGAAGCATAAAATGACATATCAACTGTGACACAAAGCAAAACAAAAAACAAAGAGAGACTGAAACACAGGGATATAAATACTTAACCTGATTGGGGAAACAATCAACTAAACAAGACCCACCTACATACAGCGAGAAACACATCACCAAACTAAACTACAGGGGAATCACAAGATAGAACAAAAAGTTTCTTCATCGCCCTCTAATGGCCTGACTGGGCAACATAACTGGCAGTCTTTACAAAATTCCTAAAAGATAAACAGATAGGACAGTGCTCGAACAGACATAATGGCTTCTGTTAATGTTCTCCTCTGTCTTGAAAATCTATTAAAATCTCTGTCTTTCTGTTTTTCCTGACTGCTGCCTGAGCCACAGGGGGTGTTGAGAGAATTCCAAGAGCTCAGAGAGAGTGAAAGCTTAACTTGCTTTAGATAAATAGCTTGTGCAAAGGGAAATAGTTGGAGGCAGAATAAATATACGGACCTGCCACAAATCCTTACTGAAAACAAAGTCAACTAACAATTACACACAAAATGTCTTCTTGTCGATCATGGCAGATGATAATTTTTTGTGGCATCCTAGACGATCAACCATGATAATGTTTTTAGTTCCCTAATAGCGGTTTATCAGTTATACCATACACAGACATATTTATTTAAAGTTAATTGTCGTAACATAAGAATGCATTCTCATTGGAGTCTAATTCCGCTCAAGGTTTCTTCCTACTTTAAGGAGAAAACCTCTGGCTTGCTTATCAGGCAAACATACAGTTTTTCCCTGTTACCGCATTATGTGCAAACCAACTTTGAGACCATGTCTATTGTTTAAAGCAACATAGACAAAAAATTTAATTAAATTGAATTCAAATTCAAACTTCAAACTTTTAAAAATCACTTGAATTATAAAAGAAGTATCCAAATAGATCAAAACGTTAACCCAAAATGCACTCCCTGTCCAGGTTAGACCCAGAAAGAAGCTAAATGATATTTAAATACAAATTATGAAACGGCCACAAATAAATAAATAAATAAATAAATAAATAAATAAATAAATAAATAAACCATTCTCTTTAATAAATAACAGCATTTGTAGTTAGATCTACAATTTTGTACGGTTTAGAGACAGTGGTGTTGTCAAAAAGACAGGAGGCGGAGCTGGAGGTGGCAGAGTTGAAAATGTTGAGATTTTCATTGGGAGTGATGAGGATGGACAGGATTAGAATTGAGTTTATTTAGAGGGACGGCCCATGTAGGATGTTTTGGAGACAAGGTGAGGGAGGCTGGGTTGAGATGGTTTGGACATGTGCAGAGGAGGGACATGCAGTATATTGGTAGAAGAATGCTGAGGATGAAGGTGCCTGACAAGAGGAAAGGAGGAAGACCAAGGAGGAGGTTTATGGATGTAGTGAGGGAACACATGCAGGTAGTTGGAATGAAAGGGGCAGATGTAGAGGACAGGGTAGTGCGTAGAAGAGTGATCCACTGTAGCAACCCCTAAAAGGAGAAGAAGAAGCATTTGTAGCTGTAAACGAGCAAGAGGAACTTCATGTCAATATCTAAATATCTCATTCATTCATCTTTTTACCCGCTTATTCCCGAATTCAGAGTCACAAGGGTCTGCTGCGCCTATCCCAGCACACATAGTTCAAGAGGAGGGGGTACACCCTGGATGGGTCGCCAGTTCATCTCAGGGCAACACATAGATAAACAACATTCACACCTATGGACAATTTAGAATCACTAAACAACCTAATCTGCATGTTTTTCGACTGTGGAAGGAAACCAGAGTACTCGGAGGAAACCACGCAAACACGGGGAGAACATGCAAACTCTAAACAGAAAGATTCCCGGCCCGGGATTCAAACTTGGGACCTTCTTGTTGTGAGGTGACCATGCTATCCACTACGCCACTGTGCCGCCCAATATCTAAATTGAATTGTTTATTTTTGCAATAGTTGTGGTAAGACATTTATTCATTTATCTTTTATACACGCTTATTCACTAATTCGGGGTAACGCTGGAGCCAGAGTCTCCTCTCTGGAAAGTCCACCCATGTAAGCGAGAAATTGAACCTGGACCTTCTTGCTGTGAGGCAACTGTGCTAAACACTAAGCCATTATGCTGCCCTTGAATAAAGTGAATTCTAATATGATTGAGATCAGTATGTGATAAAACAACATTGTAGAGAAATGTGTTTGAGTATGCTGATTATGCCCTTTTTACACTTTCAATTGTCAATACGCTGTGAAAACAGTAAAAATGTCCGTAAAAATAATTGGATTGAGAATAAACACCAAATCTAAAGTCCGAATTCAAAGTCTAATGTGCAATATGTGTCAAATGTAAAATAAATCTGATTAACTTAATGAATACAAACAACTCTTCTTGCTCAGATTAACATTTACATCCAGTACTGATTCTATAGGTTTAAGGAAAAATTATCATAAAAATAGAACCAAAATTTTTCAAAAGGCAACAGAGGAAACAGATAACACAGGAAACATCTGTCAGCTACTCAGGCCTTTAACCAGACTCTTTACTGGAAGATGGAAAAAAACTTGCGGAATGCTTTGTATTTTTGGCCTACTTTCATCTTTTCCCTCAAAAAAGCTTGCTATCCGGAATATTCTTCATTTTGCCACCCACTCCTGTCACTTACCCAGTGCTGAATCTTACAAAGAGTGTACTTGTACCCATTTCCACATCTTATTATATTTTCCTTATCTTAATATTTATCTAATTGATTTTTAGTCATTAAATTCCTTTGCAATGATTTCATCATATTTGTAACAAAGAAATGCTAATTAAAAACAGTTTTAATATTAAATGCTTTTAGACACTAACCTATAATAAAGATCTTCCTTAATAAAATACTCAAAAATCTAGAAATCCTGCTTGTTGTTATTGTTCTAGTAACCACTGTTTCCAGAAACATTAAACACTGCTTGGACATCTGAATACTAACTTTCCTTGTTTCCTAGTTTCTTTTTTATTGTTCTGGTATGAAGATGCTGGAATGAACCTCTAATAAATGTCCGCCAAGAGTCACTGTTCTTTGTTCGAGTATTTAACCAAGAAACAAATGTTTATGCTGCTCTTACACACCTGGCTTACACACACATTTCCATGGTTCAAATCCTTTAAAGGATTGTAAGGCAGCAATAATCAGGTCAGTCAGAACTAGGAACACTGTTTTTGTCTAATGCAAGTAGTAACTACTATAAGTCTGTTTTTTCCCCTATTCTGATCTCACTGTCACCACCAGAAACTATAACCAGCCCAGTTGGCAGATCAGCAAAGAGACAATAATTCCCAAAGGCATTTTTTTCTGTTGGTTTGTCTGTTCTCATGAGAATTGACCCCCTGACTGAACCTGGTTTCTCATAAGGTTTTTTCTTCATTTTGCTGCTGTCACGTCTGGCTAGTTGGGGAAACTTGATTCACAAATATAAATTAAACTATACAGTGTTTACTGAGTGTTTAATAATATGTTATTGGATTTCATTCATTCATTCATCTTCTTAGCCGCTTATTCCCGAATCCGGGGTCACGGGGGTCTGCTGCGCCTATCCCAGCACACATAGGGCAAGAAGCGGGGGTACACCCTAGACGGGTCTCTTATTGGATTTGATTTTGTAAAATTGCTTTGATAATTTTTATTGCTAAAAAGTGCAAAATAAACCAAGGCGACCTGACTTGAGTTTGATTTATGATCTCATGTACAAGTATTGAGCAATGGGACAATGATGGTACTCAAAGAACCTATGTTGCTCTCCACAATAATGCTGTAAATACATTACACTCACATATGTATTAAGAAAAAATAAGAAAAAATGAATTATAAGTAAGCAAGTAATTATTATTATTTTTTTTTGCAAATGTGGACAAAT
Source organism: Pseudolaguvia tuberculata (assembly GCA_026260255.1). NCBI lineage: Eukaryota > Metazoa > Chordata > Actinopteri > Siluriformes > Sisoridae > Pseudolaguvia > Pseudolaguvia tuberculata. The sequence continues at coordinate 3,587,753 of JAOTRA010000002.1, read as the reverse complement.
TTATCTTTGAGGGGGGTTTACTTCTATTTGGCATATGGAACTACATGAAAAGCAGTTTTGTGAACATGACATTGAGTTCCATGTACTTCAATCGTTTTCCAGCCACCAGATCTGAATTTGCTAGATCTGCTCCGCTTTGGATTAGTCACCAGCATAAATGTTTAGCTGACTATTCTGCAGCAATTATGCTATTCAATGACGTTAACATCAGATCAGAATCTCAAAGGAAAATATCCAACAACTAACAACTTCCATGCTATCAAGAATGGAGGCAAGAACTGAGACTTTTCTAAGAGAAAAGGGGCAGGGTGGTAATTATAGGAGGTGGTGAGTGTATAAATAACATTTTAAGTCCTGCATTATATAAACTTTACAAACAAAAGAATTGGGACACATTACCATAATAGCCATATGGTCCATATCCAAATCCATTTTCTGATTTCACTCTTTCTTTTATAATGTACACATTTCTGGTAATGTTTGTGAACTTGGTACATTGGCTATTTGGCCACAATAATAATTATGACATCAGTTACAGATGTTGGGTGAGTAGAACTGTAATGCCACTGGTGATCCAATTCATCTTAAAAAGTGTTTAGTGTGGTTGAGATCACATTGGGTGTCTCCACTCCAACCTTGGCAACCGTGTCTTAGGGCTAATGCTTAGAGGCTTGTGCAGAGAGTGGCAATGTAAAGGAACATTGAACCTCTATCAAATCAAATAATTTGATGTTACATACAAACATACACAGAAATACAACATTTATTTAAGAAAGACCACAAATCATGTTAAAAATAGTTTAAAAGATTAATTATGATTAAATATATGTGTGATGTAGAATACAGTGCACATGCAGTGGCATATGGTTAATATAAGTATTAATTATATCAGACTTTTAAAGCACCGCCTGATACTTTCTAGCTGCAGTATGATGAAGTCAGCATTTTTCCATTCTCTGATTGACTGATCGGGGCGCAGTGGTTAGCACGGTTGCTTCACAACAAGAAGGTCCTGGGTTCTCCCTGCACTTTCATGGGTTTCCTCTGGGTAATTCGGTTTCTTCCCCCCGTCCAAAAACATGCAGATCAGGTTGATTCCAAATTGTTCATATGAGTGAATGTGTGTTGCCCGGAGATGGACTGGCGACCTGTCCAGGGTGTACCCCCACTATGTGCATTGGGATAGGCACCTGCAGACCCCCGTGACCCCAAATTAGGGAATAAGCGGGTAAGAATATGAATGAATGAATGAATGAATGAATGAATGAATGAATTCTCTCTCACCCTATGTGCGCTGGGTGGTGCTCCAGCAAACCATCGTGAGGGAATAAGAGAGTAAGAAGATGAATGTATTAATGATAATATTGAAGGTTTCTGTAATTGCTACATGATGGTGTTGGTATTAAGAGGTGTATCAGTCATGTAAGTCCCCAGTGAAAGCCCAGGTACAAAATGCACTACACAGCACTTGTAAAAAGTATGATTTTTGTTAGATCTAAGATCTCTTTTCAAAATTTTTAGGCTTATATATATTTTTTTAGCTTTTTATGTCAATGAAAGAATATTTTACTATAAATAGACTTCAAATACAACTGTATTAGGAATACAACTCATCTATGAAATCCTTTACAGCTATGGTTTTGATAATTGTTCTTCGTCTATGAATTTCAAAAATTAGATTTCCGCCTGTGGAATACAAAAATGAAATAAATTATAAAAAATATTTTAGAAGTAAAAAATAGAGAAGCATAGCCTCACAGCTGCACGTTACTGTGTGTGTGGAATGTTGCCTGTTCTCCACATGTTTGAATGGATTCCTCCCGGTCCTCTGGGTCCTTCCCACTGTCCAAGACCACTGGTACTTTAAGAAGCAATGAATGAGTTTGCAAATCCATGATTAGTGCAGTTTTAGAGGAGTTAAATTACTACTGTGCAACATGAAACTGTGAAAAAATCTATTTAAATAAAGGATTTTTATTCATTTTCTTACCCACATATTACCTAATTTGGGGTCACGTGGGTCTGCTGGTGCCTATCCCAGCTCACATAGGCGAGAGGCGGGTATAAACCCAGGACGGGTCAGTAAAGTAACATAACAGAGCAAATTTGGCATAATTCATTGTTGAGCAATCTGTAGGTATATTTTGAAAATTAAATTGTTCTATACATTCCATAGACTATAGCATTTTTATGTCTTTGGTTAACACCACAAGATTCATACCTCCCACATACATTTTTAAAAATTGTACAGCTACAAATAAACATTTTTAGAAATGCTAGATAAAAATGAAATCAATGCCTATAATCTGGTTTGTCATTTGATGAAAAAGGAGATCAGTGACTAAAAATAAAGTTGGTCATGATTTCCATGTCTTTCCTCTGCTATTCATTCATATTAGCCAACACTGCACTACAAGCTTCATCAAAAAACTGACGGCTATTTGAGGATGCACATTTGTGCTGCATCAGCCAAAAATAGAGGTCTGAGCTACTTTGCTATGTTTATGTTGCTCTCCCTTGTGGACAGTTGTAGGTTGTGACTTAAGGTTTTTGACTTTTATCCCTATGAGAGGCGTAATATAAGACAGCTCTGTACCTCTGATGTTCAATTGGCAAAATGTCAAGTACGGCCTCCTGCGAAGATAAATGTTTTCCAGACACCACCGGTGCTATGAGCCAAGATGCAGACAAACAGAAAAAGCATATGGTGATAAATGATTACATTACCATAGACTGAAAGCAGGGACATGGCCATCAAATCATTTATGTAGATTATATTGTGAATAAAAAAACTAAACGGAAGCTAATAGCTTTGACATATGTGTGCTTGCTGTATGAGGGGCTCTGAAACAGGAATTTAGCTTTAGCCTGTCTTGAGGGTGTTTTTTAAAGAGACTAGAAACAATTTCTTTTTTTGATGAAATGTTTTAAAACAAAAGTTTTTGAAAAAGGAGATAAGCACTCCAACAGTTTTCTGACTTTTTCTACTCTATATGAATATAAAAACAAAATATAAAACAAAGCATGTGTGTTTATTATTTGCTTTAGGAAACATATTTTAAACTGTATAATAACCCAGCCATTAGGGTTGCACAAGCCAGTGCATTCTCAGTGCCGCCCCAAGATAAATGGGGAGGGTTGCGTTAGGAAGGGCATCCAGCGTAAAACTGCGCCAAATCAAATATGCAGATCACAAATAA
>JAOTRA010000002.1:3561168-3584453 GCA_026260255.1 Pseudolaguvia tuberculata | reverse complement strand
ACATAGCGGAAATTGGTTTATCTTCAGTCACCCCTACTGATGTGTCTGCTCAGAGGCGGGCTCTGAGTTCCGACACTAATCCTGTTCATCCTTTTCACACATACATATCTGTGTAAAACAGAATTCTGATGTTAAATGCTAAATAAACAACATTGACATAATTCCTCAGTTGTACAGGTGGCTCAAAGTAAGTGTGTCTCCTGTAGGGACTTGGACATTATGCAATAGTGGGTCTAAGGTGTCTCTGACTAGTCTCTTCCATTAACGTTATTACAACGACGGTCAGGGTTACTGCAGTGATGGGTTGTATAAATTATGTGTGGATTATAGTACATTTTATAAAGGGGGTTAAATATGTTGGTGAAAACTGGTACAAATTCATCATAGCAGGCTCTCCAGACTGTCTCTTCCTGTGGCACTCCTGGTATTCAGTCTTCTGAATACCTTCCCTACATCCTGCTCTCAGAAATTAAAGTTTTTACTCATACCATTTTGTTGTTTTTATCTTAGGAATTCTTAGATAATTATTCTTCATGTTGATATTTCACCCTTATACAGCTATGCCCATATAGCCTTGAGCAGGCCACACCCAGCCGATTAAAGAAATTGCAAGCAGATCCAACCTTTAATGTCTTGTTGAACATTTTGCTGCCAAAGTTGGCTTTAAATTTCAACCAGAAACGACTTCAGAATTTTCATATTAGATAATACTGGAACCATATTTTTTCTCTCCACGTTACTTCTCTGTGACGTCACAAAGAGTATTCTTTGCATGCCAGGAGCTCTTTTGGCTCCTCTTTTGTGCACTCCCTCTGGCTATAGTCAGAACAGAGCTGCATATTGATGTCATTGCTACCCCTGAGAACTGCTTTAGGCTAAACAAATAGGTATTTTTTCCTGTCCAAATGTTTAAGAATATCAAATTTATGTGATACTAAAAACTTAGAAACACAAACCATGTTCAGACTTATATTTGGTGTGAATTATGCTTTTAATCTACATACAAAATACATAACATAGTATATTCAAGCAAAGATTAAGTTGGACACGTTTAGATATTCTTGTTGGGTAAATTTCCAATTGTTCTGCTTACAAGTGACTGAAATAGTTAAGGGAACCCAAATAAGAAGTCAGTGCAGTTTATATTCACTTATTAAAAACCTTGTTGATGAGAGAGTTCTGAGTGATATGAGTAGACTGAGTTTAGTTGACAGGAATTCTGCAGTAAGGAAAATGAGCATGCAATGCAACCATGGAAAGTGAAAAGCACTTTAGCTGCTATAACACCAGTTTTGAGGTCCAACAAAAGATGTTCCACTCTGGTCAGTCAATAACTAGAAAACAAAGCTATCATGGATTTATTTGGTTTGGAAGATCTATGGGCTGACAAGAGTCTGATGTTTGCCAAAATGTTGTGTTTATCATAGTTAATTGAGTGTCTGTCCTCACAGCTTGAACACAGAATGTGAGTATTTTTTTCTTTAGTTTTCAGTTCAGACGAAATATTTAACAGGTTCTCCACAGTCAGTGATGCACTCACTGAGAAACCTGATGAAAGAGCTGATGAAAGTTCCGATTATATTGTACAGATCGTAGATAAGACTCTAGCTACCATAGTCCAATGTTAAGAATTTAAACTGTTTAAAAATTTTCCTGTAAATTTACTAAAATTGCTATTTCACTGCAGTTCAGTGCAGTGCTAACCATGTTTAGCATGATTTTTTGGGGCAGACCCGGCCTGACTGAAAGAAATAGTATTTAGTACTAATATTAGTACTAATTTACTATACTCTTTCACAGAGATATCATACAGTTAAACAAATAAAATAAGTTTGACTTAAATAGCAGGTCCTTTTCTAAGCACTTTGTAAATGATGAGATAACTAGTTATAATTTAGATGTACTTTATTTGATAGAAATCTGAGTCAAGCCTGATGATAACATTACTTTAAATGAGGTGGGTGGAAAGGGATACATTTAAAGTTTCTCAGAGAGCAAGATTCAGGTATAAATCATTTTAACTAATGGTTTGTGCTGCTTATTGTATACAGACCACCGGGACACCATGCAGATTTTATTAGTTTTGACTTTCTATCAGAGTTCGTACTGCTGCTTATAAAGTATTAATTTTGGTAATTTTAATATTCATGTTGGCAGAAAATGTTTTGGCATCAGCATTTGTAGACATTCTGAACTTTTGGAGTTAAACAACAATCTCAGATACTACTTACTAGATATAATCTTGTCATACAGAGGGTACAGAAAGTATTCAGACCCCCTTAAAGCTTTTTTTTTTTTTTAATATTGCAGCCATTTGCTAAAATAATTTTCTGTCATTACCGTACACGCAGCAGCCCAAATTGACAGAAAAACACAGAATTGCTGGCATTTTGGCTGATTTATTAAAAAAGAAAATATCACATTTATTATCCTAGTATTCAGACGAGGGCGGCGTGGTGGCGCAGTGGATAGCACAGTTCGATTCCCGGGTCGGGGATCTTTCTGTGCTGAGTTTGCATGTTCTTCCCGCGCTTGCGTGGGTTTCCTCCCACTTACCAGAAACATATACATTAGGCAAAATCCCAGCTATTAGGGTTGCACAAGTCAGTGCAGTCTTAGTGCCGAATAAATGGGAGGGTTGTGTTAGGAACAGCGAAAACTCTGCCAAGTGAAATGTGCGGATCACGGAGATCCGCTGTGGCAGCCCCTAACGGGAGTAGCCGAAGGTTTTCATTATACTGACTGGACTTGAAAGCCACACCAGCTAAATGAGAATCATGAGTTCAAAGGAACTGCATGAAGAGCTCAGAGACAAAAATGTGGCAAGGCACAGATCTGGCCATGGTTACAAAAAATTCTGCTGCACTTAATGTTTCCTAAGAGCGCAGTGGCATAATCCTTAAATGAAGGACTTTTGGAACAACCAGTACTCTTGCAAGAGCTGGCCAATCGGCCAAACTGAGCTATCGAGGGAGAAAAGCCTTGGTGAGAGAAGCAAAGAAGAACCCAAAGTCGAAGAAAGTTGTAGAAAGTCAACTATCACTTCAGACCTCCATCAGTCGAGATTTAAGGTAGAGTGGTCCGACAGAAACCTCTCTTCAGTTCAGGACGCATGAAAGCCCGCATGGAGCTTGCTAAGATGGTGAGAAATAAGATTCTCTGGTCTGATGAGATCAAGATAGAACATTTTGGCCTTAATTCTAAGCGGTATGGATGGACAAAAACAGGTACTGCTTATCACCTGTCAAATACAGTCCCAACAGTGAAGCATACTAGTGGCAGGGTCATGCTGTGGGGGTGTTTTTCAGCTGTAGGGACAGGACCACCAGTTGCAATCGAGGGAAAGATGAATTCGGCCAAGTACAGTGATATCCTGGACAAAAATGCCTTTCCGGTATGCTCAGGACCTCAGACTGGACCAAAGATTTACGTTCAAACAAGACAATGAGAATAGCACCCAGCTAAAATAATGAAGGAGTGGCTTCACAACAACTCTTTTGAATGGCGCAGCTAGAGCCCTGGCTTAAACCCAATTGAGCATCTTTCCAGAGACTGAAGAGGATCTGCAAGGAGGAATGGCAGAGGAACCCCAAATCCAGGTGAGAAACTTGTTGCATCTTTCTCAAAAATACTTCTGTCTGTATTAGATCAAAAGGGGGGCTTCTATTAAATATTGAGCAAAGGGTCTAAATACTTAGGACCATGTGATATTTCAGTTTTCCATAAATCTTCAAAAATGTCAATAATTCTGTGTTGTTCTGTCAATATGGGGTGCTGTGTGTACATTAATGAGGAAAGATTTTAGCAAATGGCTACAATATAACAAAGAATGAAAAATTCACGGGGTCTAAATACTTTCTGTACTTTTTGTGTGGAATTGGTGTTAATGATGTTGAAATTCTGCAACAAAGTGATGATACACTGTGGAGTCTTCTATAAACTCCTGTAAATTCTTAAAGCTGTTACAAGTATGCTAGAACCATCATTTCTATCACAAAAGACTTTGCTCATAGTACGGCGACTGCTTTAATTGGAGTCGCAAACAACCTGCAGCTATCAGCTGATAATGGTGCGCTTACTGGACGTCATGGCTGTGTTTGACACTGTCGGCCACAACATTCTTTTGAGTAGATTAGAAAGCGTTGTTGGTATTAGTGGAAGTGCATTAGTTTTGGTGTAAAATCATACTTATCTGAGGGTCATCAAAAATGTAACAGTAAATGAAGAGGATGGGATACTCTGAATCAGTTCTAGCACAGTTACTTTTAATACTTTAAATATGTTAAAATCTCAAATGCAGACATTTTAGTTCATACTAGTTAATTTTAGTTCATTTTATATCATTTAATTCTGACCTCAAAACAGTTTTAATCAGAACCATAAATATGGTTCTGTCAACACTGCACTGGTTCCCTATTAAATTAAAATCTTGATTACTTATAAAGCCCTGAACAGTTTAGCACCTCAGTACCTGAGTGAGCTTTTATACTATAATCTTCCATGTCTGCTGTACTCTCAAAAAACAATCGACTAATACAGACAAACTTTTTAAACAGTTTAAAACCAGATTAGAGCCATAGCTCTTTAATCTGGCATACACACAATACACACGTTGTCATCATTTGTGGCTTACCAAACCAATAAAAAATATTTCTTATTTTACCTCATTGGGGGCAAGACAGAACATACCAAATGGATTCAACTTAATTGCTATCTGCCTCGTCCATACCAGTCCTCGGGTCAGCATGAAAAGAGAGATCAAAGTACTAATCTGTTTAAAAAGCCCTACCCAAAAGCACTTTACGTCTACAAGTACAGGCTTGACAATGACTGTTTTGGCAGCTTAATTTTCTCAGGATCTGTTTGGAGTCCAGCAGTATATACATCCTCATATCTTGACAGCATTAGTGTACATTTGTACTTTACATTCAGTTGTTGTACTGCAACTATTCCGATTTTCTTTCGTAGACAAGCATAGATAGCCTCTGCTTTTAGCAATGTACTACTAATAACATGACCCTACACAAGCACTTTGGTTATAAAATGTATCTCAGCCATATACCAATTGGAAAAGCGGCGCTTGGCTAATGCAGTGTGCTACACAAGCATGCATCCAAAGATAAACTGCATGTGTTGCGTCACCACTACTAATTGCTCACCTCTTTATGTATTAGTCAACCGTTATATAATATGATAGAACCCACCCTGGCAAGTGCTTATAATGATAGGTTCCAAATGTAGGTTGAAACAAACCAATTAAGTGAAAAGGAAAACTGCTGTGTAGAAGGCTCAAAACTGGGTTAACACATAACCAAATCTTGCTAATAAGGTGAGGTTTTGGAGGACACTTTCAGATCACTTTTCAGAAAGGTATCTTCTTTGGAAATGAATCCCAGATGTGTGATTTATGACATTTTGAAGATGGCCACATAATGATGCAGTATTGTCCAAAAAATCTCAATGCTGCAGATGAAAGACATAATGCTTACCACCCTTTGAGATATCTTTGCCAAGCAGTGCTATCAGCAGAAAAACTGGCAGAAACCAGTAGGATCAAAGTATATGTGTCTACTGTGAGATATTTGGTCAAAGGTGGTTTTCGTGGAATAATTACTGTCTAAAAACCATACCCTAACATAAAAATGTAAAGGAAGAGCCCCCAAAAGAGCCCAATCATTATTAAATCTAGCTGGGTTGATATAAAGAGACAGATATTTAAGGAAGAAGAATTTGAGGTATGAGAGGACTTATGCTTCAAGATCTTCTTGTTCTAGCTAGGACTAACTGAACTAATAATAGCTAGTTTATTAAGCTAGGAAAGTTGAAGTACAGCTGAAATGCTAAAGGTTTGTTGTTTGTTGTTGTTTATAATTAAAGTTAGGTCTACCAGTTGTGAAAACTTAGTCTAGAAATGACTAAAACAAGGATTAGTGAATTAGGGAAAAGAGAAGATATAGACAGAGATTTGTCATAATAGCAATGTGCATAGACACCAGGGTTATTTACAGTGGCCAAATAGGAGAGCATAATTTTCTGATATCACTAAGTATGACCAGCAGTTCCATTTGCTGAAACTAACTTTAGCTGATGAACTGCCATTTCAGACATAATAAGATCTAAGCAAAAACAGTGGTGTCTAGAGAGTAAATAAAATAAGGCCAAGCAAAAACCTGTGAAAGAGACTACATCAAGCAAACTCCTCCATGTCACCTGATATTAACAACCTTTCAGACAGGAAGCAAATTACTGTTGTGCTGTTCCACAACTGCTGAAGGACAGAGAGGATTAGGATGGATAACAGTTTAGCTGAACTTGCAGTTTTGTAGTGACAGCCATTCTCTATGGAATGTGGCGCTTTGAAGCCACACTCAGGGATTTAGAAGTTGTACTGAAAAAGATGAGTATTGTAAGTATTGTAAACAGTGCATTCAACAATTTAGAATGCCAGTCTATTGTTGCCGATGTCTGAGAATATTTTTAATCTTTTCCTAGTTGGTTTTAAGTAACTAAACTAAACTAACTAAATATATAATGCTACTTCTTTTTTGCTCAGGTCTAATGTTAACAATTTTTAGTTCAAAGCTGCCAATTGGGCATTTAGAAAATATCTAGGCTTGAACAAATTTTCTTGACCATTTCTAAGTTTTCTTGGAAAAAAAACAAAAAAACGCTTTTTACTAAAATTCGTCTAAATGGTAGAAATCGGCTAGGTGATATGTCCTTTTATGCCCCAGAGACAGCATTCCATTTTATCCCAAAGGTATTCAATGGGGTAAAGGTCAGGGTTCTGTTCAGACTTTATACACTAATATACATAGAAAATCATTCATTTTGTAACCTTTTTTTTGTAAGATGAAAATTTATAACCAGTATTTATACCATTTGAAAGGAAAGCACCAAACTAAATTTACATTTAGTCCTGCTACTAGACCAGAATGGGATAAGAAAGAAATAAAGAAACCGTTATTTCATGTAAGGGTTATAGCATACAAAATTGGGATCAGTTATGTATGTTTGTATCATGTTCATATTGGAAACAGTAATCAAAGAGTGGGAGTAAAGCAATATCTTCTTTTGTTTGGCAAAATATCTATGCTTATGGCATTTAAAACAAATTATTCTTCTGCATTTATCAGATGATTCAAAAACAAAGAAGAACTAATATCTGCAGACAATTAACAAGAATAATAAATCGTTCTTTTCTACTAAGCCGTGACATTTCGTAACAGCTGCTATTTATTAAACAGCAGATACAATGTTATTTAAAAAAAGGAATCATAAAATGTGTATAGTGCAACAACATAATTTATTCAGTGACACCAGCCAAAACAACATTTTTGTAGAAGCTGAAGACTATTTGAGGCTGATCTCAGTTTGACCTTTATCCATTCTTTGGAAAAAAAAAGGAGTAAGAAGCAATGATGTACAAACTTTAGTGACACATGCCTCCTGGTTGAAGGTGCTAGCTAAGTGGTTAATTTCTGGACTGCTAACTAAAAAAATGTGGGTTCATGTCCCAGCATTGCCAAGGTTTACCAGGCTTGGTCCTGGAAGCAAGGAACAAACGTTGAACTTCTCAGTTGTATACATGACAGAAATGTAACTTACTCTGCAAAACAATAAAATGGCAATTGTTGGGACAAATGTAGTAAATGTAAAAAGTTTGGTTGCAGACATTTTACAATAAGACATTTTGCTGTTGGCTGACTGAAAGATAACAAATTTCATAAAAGATACCATTGATTATGACCTTCTACACTTCCGGCCTATCCATACAGATACCATAATTTTCATACTGTACCTATATAAAGATGTACAATAGACCAGAAATACTTGAACGCCTGACCAGGGCCTGTATAAGCAAGTTGATTTAATTTCTGACTTCAAAACTATCTCACTATCTCACTATACAGGAAACTGTACAATATTATTATGTCTATAGAATATATTGACTGAATGGTACATAAATCATTTTGGAGTAATTTTGTAGTTCTGTATTTATTCCAAAGCTGTTTAAGTGGGTTAAGATCAGACCTTTGTGTTAGCCACTACAGTTCTTTAACATGAAACTTGTCAACCCAAATGCTTATGTAAGCTAATTTGAGTCAATTAAATAAACACTGGGCCAGCATAGTGGCTTACTGGTTAGCACTGTTACCTGACAGCAAGAAGGCCGGGGTTCGATTCCAGAGCAGGGGCCTTCTTGTGTAGAGTTACACCCCGTGATTTTCCTCCCTTGGCACCAAACAGAGATTATCTACGATGCTACCAAAATAAGCACCAAAGCAATTGTCCAAATGCCCACAGCCCAGTGGTACATGCTTTTCATTACTACTGATGCTTGCCTCACAAATACTGATATTAGGTTTGTGTGCTTCTGATGAGCAACTGAAATTTAATTTCTATTAATTGAAAGTTAATATTGTAGTTCATGACAGGCTGTGAAGACAAAGACTTTAAAAGAAAATTATTAAAGATAAGTGGATGATTATTTGTCATGTATGGAACGAAATATAGCCAGTCACAAAAGAAACACATTATCACCTGCGTATCTATGCAATATATGAGCCGATTATACTGCAGCAGTATAAGCTAGATCACACGAGAATTTCTAGAGTTAGTAAAGTGAAAGTAAAATGAACATATTGTTTTAGACCAGGGGTCGGCAACCTTAAACACACAAAGAGCCGTTTGGAGCAGTTTCCCACAGAAAAAAAAAACCAAGGAGCCACAAAACTCTTTTGACATCTGAAATGAAAAAAACATTTCCACAGCAGATAGATAAAAAAAAGCCACTTGCAGCTCCGGAGCTGCGGGTTACCGACCCCTGTTTTAGACTATCAGGAAGGAATCAGTCATTTATATAACCATTCCTTTTATCTAAGTAAAAAACATCCAAGAATGCAAAAAACAAACAAACAAAAAAACATAGACTGCACCTCTAAATGCATGTGAATATGCTTGGATTAGATTGTGTAAATGGTTCAATGAGTTGTAAATGAAACAACAACTATATAACTATATAATAAAACACTATAAATAAAACAATGATTAATAGATAGCTATGTATAAAGTTAGAAGTTAAAAAAATAATGTTGATAAATGACTGAAAGATGGTTTTCTGCATTCTGTCATTTTTAGACATGTGGAGATAATGAAAAGGAAAGATTTGTTGAAAGATACTTTTGTAACTTGATGTAACTACTTGCTGGCCTTTCCAGAGAAACTGGTCTATTCAGGTATATTAAATGGTTAGACAGAGTAAAGTGAAATGGTCATTGTTAAGTCAAGAATAAATGTATAAAAGTTGTTTTAGCAATCTGACCTTCTGAACACCAAAACCTGTGGTTTAACCAACTGCATTCCATCACTTCCTGTGTTGAGTAATATTTCAGTCCAACAAATATGGTGCTCTGCACAGTATGTACCCTAGCCTTGGGTGCTGTGTTCTTTACATATAATTGTTTAATTCAACCAGCAGCAGATAACAGGAAGACCTACACCTGAGATCTGTGTAGACAGACATCCTCAACAGACATTCCTCGAATACCCTTACTGTGAAAAAAGGAAATGGTTTCACGGTGGTTATAAATGTTTACATAAGTGGAATGTCAAACTTACTAGCTTAGGAATGGACTAATTGACTGGTGTAAAAATGGGATAGACACTGATTGCTGAAGAGTTTTGTATTTCCAAAAACCAGATAATTAAAGATCACTTGCTCTCTGTCCAGCTTTCCATACACGTGGTCAACATCCTGTCCTCTAGTGCAGAGGAGTCTATATAACACAAATAGCTTAGAAATACGAAAATCCAAAATGTTACACGAAATATTTAGCAGCGTTAATCTATTTATGTGATGGTTTTAAAATCATAACAGCATTTCTGTAGGATATATTTAATAAATCAAAGTCTCGAGCACAATTCCTTCATTGTGTACTTTAAGACTGTAAACACAAAGTTCACTATAAGTTTTTAATGAATATGAATAATATGATCAAATACAATTACATTGAAATCATTAACTCGTGCATTCATTCATCTTCTTACCTGCTTATTCCATAATTCGTGGTCACAGGGGTCTGATGGTGCCTATTCCCAGCGCACATTGGACGTACACCCTGGACAGTTTGCCAGTCCATCGAAATTGAAATCATGAACTCTTACAATAATAGTTATACCTAACAGGAGCTCAGGAGCTTTTTTAATGCTAATACCGTCCATATTACATTCGTGCTCTATTTATGACATGTTTAAGAAGATAATGGCCAGCTTATTAAAACTGAAAATGATAGAATGCTTCTTGATTAATCTGCCAGTTCTATAAATCACATGTAGAATTCCCTATCATAGTACATCATGACAAATAATAAATACAGTTTATTACAGTTTTTCCATAATTGTGAAAATTAAGAAAAAATTATCTATTATTGCAGTTTTGCTCTTATCAGAACTGGTAAAAGTTGGCAAGCATTCAATTCCATGCCTGCATTCCAAGAAAATGAAAGGGTGATGGAATTATTATTAAACCCAGGTCTTCCACAGGGAAATCTCAGACATCTTGCACACACTAGCACATACACTTTCCTTTGCCTTGATGGAATGCTACATAATAGTAGCTTTGCGGTCAAAAAGCACACATGCTGCTTTAAGCTGAGATGGAACTACCAAAAACCATCTGGCCTCCAACAACTTTTTTTTTTTTTTTTTTTAACAGATACTGTGAAACGTACTTTAGCTTTCATCACATGACAAGGAAGAATTACTACCAACGGCCAGTGGCTGAGGCATTGAGAGACTCAAAATAACAGTTTAAGTATCCACCATACTGTGTCAAAGCCGCAACATATACTCAAAGCATTTGTTTTGACTGCTGAACATGTTGACCTGATGTTAAACTAAGATGTATTTATTATATTTAGCTCAATGACTAGCTTAACAGTCTCAAGCAAGTACCTCAATGAAGTACCTCTTTAACAGATAAACATTGGGCACATTAGGGAAAAACACTGTATATAGTTGTCTCAATTATAATTTTTCCTAAAGAAGCAGAAATAAAAAAGGATGTACATGTGCAAAAGATATATATTTTGGACTTCTTGCTAAAACAGCAGATAGGATCAGTCTGGCTCTCTTGTAGACATTGACTGTAAAGCTTTGAAGATTAATTTGCTTAAGGTCAGTAGGGTCAACAAAATCAGCCAAACAACTGCATTATATTTTCCAACAAGACAGAAGGCCAAAGCACATGACAACATGTGTTAAGGAATGCTTTAAAATGATTTGTGACCAGATCCTTCAAATACAACCATAAAACAGTGGCTGAACCCTAAATCACTGTCAACTAATAAATTCCAATTTAAAAAACATATTAAATGAACATCACTAAAGCTTTCAATTAATTAAACCATTCAGCGGACATCCAAATATTCAGCTATTTCTGTAAAATTACTGAATAATTTCTAAATGATTAAAAAGGCAATTTATCAATAGCTTTATTGTTTGATATACAGAGAACATTTTATAATAAGAAACAATAAGGCTTTGGTTTTGTTTGACTTGTTTTTTCCTGTTCTTTGTTTCATTTTATCTTGTTTAGTTCTTGTTTGTGTTTGTTTGTTTTGATTTGGTTTAGCTAAATAAACTATAAAAAAAATAATCCTTGTCTTGTTCTTAGTTTGTCTACTTCCTGTTCCAAGTATGTCTAAGATATCCTTTAGCCAAATGTTTCATGATCATTTTTAGATATTTTCTGGGTTTAAATGAAATTGTTTTTATGATCAGCGAATAATTAAAAATAATTTAAAATCATATAATTATTGCATTTACATTTTAGGTGTGGTGTTCTGATTGTAAATAATTGTTTTGTAGTATTAAGTACCTGCCAAACTGGCAAAAATATCTCTATAGACAGTGCATACCTAAAGCCTTACTTTCTATATATCTTAGACATTTATATGAATTTGAAAGTTACTCTCAGTTCCAGAAGTTTTGGGTCTGTATTTCTTAAGTCTGAATGTTATCATCATGACAACTAGTTTGCATTTCTAAATTTCACTGCTCAATTTCCTTCTAATATTTCCACAATCCTTCCTGATGTCCACACCATCTCAATCTGGCCTCTCTGACTTTGTCCCTGAAATATCCAACATGAGCTGTCCCTCTGATATGCTCTTTCCTAATCTTGTCCAACCTTATTATTCCCAAAAAGAATCTTCAGCCCTGCTACATGTTCTGCAATGTAAGTTTGAACACTGTACGTCGCTCTGGACAAGCTGTCCTGTAAACCTTCCTCTTGATTATTACTAATATTCTTTTGATACATGCCTGATGTATCTTTGTACACTCTTTGTTGGACTGATGATCACAAGTACTTAAACTCCTGTATAGTCTTCACATCTCCACTGTCATCATACTGTTTTGGTACAATTGACTTTCATGTCAGCCTACTGCACACCTCCCTACTGTCATGCTTGTCTTATGGACATACTTGTCTGCTATGCCTGATTTCCTCATTCCAGGCTCTTTTTTGGCCTGTTTTTGACTATTTCTCAATCAATATTTTCAGAGCAAAATGTATTCCTTTTTATGGGTATGAAGCCACACAGCTACACAGAATTATTGATTTCTTTCCTGCTCCTGCATTTTTCTGCTGAGATATCAACATAACAATTAAGAAATAACCAGAGTGGTAAGTGGAAATAGTGGCTCAAATGGTAAAGGCACTGAGCTGCTGATTTGAAGACCAGGAAGAATGGGATTCAAGCCCTAACACTGCCAGTCAGACACTGTGGGGAGCATGAGCGAGACCCTTCAAGTTTCCTGCACCAGGGTCGCTATATCTTAGCTGACACTGCGCTCTGACCCTAACCTTCTAATAAGCGATATGAAAGAAAAAAATGGTGTGATCCATGTGTGGACCATGATAGGTTCTGAGTAATGTGAATAATAAGGAACCATAAACCTACTAGGGATTGTATTCAACCCAACTGTCTGGTTACAGTTACAGTTTGGTATTTGTCACACTCCAGAGCAACTTACATTAAGCCTCTTTTTTAGAACTGAGCAATTATGTGTTAAGGGCCTTGCTCAAGGTCCCACCAGTGGTTGCTTAGTGGAGGTGGGATCCGAACTCCAGTCTTTCTGGTATTAGTCCAACACCCTTAACCACTAGGCTACCACTTTCCTTTAAACCCGTACCCTTGTAAGTCCTTACTTTGTCGTGCTGGCATTCCAAAAGAAGTTATTGTCCTGGCACCAGTTCTCCAAGCTTTTTGTTTCCAACAGGTAGGCCTTCATTTCGTTCTTAAGGATTTACCCCTGCCCCACTAGGGCTAAAAGGACCATAGACCATTTCATGCAATTCAAAAAGACAGCTACACTGCATAATGTTATCCACTGTTTGAAAAAAACTACTGAAAAATGCTGCTGTATTTCTCATGCATAGATAGAAAAAATAAGGGCTCTGAGCCCTTTTTTGTTTGCAGTGGTGATGGACTGGTTGACAGATGAGGTCAGACAGGAGTCTCCATGGACGATGACTTTTGGGGATGATATTGTGATTTGTGGTGAGAATAGGAAGCAGGTTGAGAAGAATCTGGAAAGGTGGATGTATGCACTGGAGAGAAGGGGAAGGAAGTCAGTAGGAGTAAGATTGAGTACATGTGTGTGAATGAGAGGGAAGGCAATGGAGTAGGTAGGTTGCAGGGAGAAGTAATAGTGAAGGTGGAAGAGTTTAAGTACCTGGGGTCAACAGTGCAAAGTAATGGAGAGTGCGTTAGAGGAGTGAAGAAAAGAGTTCAGGCAGGGTGGAGAAGAGTGGCAGGAGTGATTTGTTACACACAAGTTTTAGCAAGGGGAAAGGGAAAGTTTATAGGACTGTATGCAATGTTGTTCAGTTTAGAGACAGTGGCGTTGTCAAAAAGACAAGAGGAGGAGCTGAAGGTGGCAGAGTTGAAGATGTTGAGATTTTCTTTGGGAGTGACAAGGATGGACAGGATTAGAAATGGGTTTATTAGAGGGACGGCACATGGATGTTTTGGAGACAAGGTGAGGTCGGCTAGGTTGAGATGGTTTGGACATGTGCAGAGGAGGGACATGCAATATATTGGCAGAAGAATGATGTGGATGGAGGTGCCGGGCAGGAGGAAAAGAGGAAGACCAAAGAGGAGGTGGTGAAGGAAAATTTGCAGGTAGTTGGGGTGAAAGAGGCAGATGTAGAGGACTTGGTAGTGTGAAGAGCGATCCGCTGTGACGACCCCTAACAGGAGCAGCCAAAAGGAGAAGAAGAAGATAGAACAAATAAATTAAGCTCTGGATCAGAGTGGATTTTGGGTTCAAGCCCTACCACTGCCTGTCAGCCACTGAGCTACTGAGCCCTTGAGCAAGACCTTAAATGTTTCCTGCACCAGGGGTGCTTTATCATAGCTGACCCTACATTCTGATCCTAACCTTCTATTCGATAAAACTAATTTCACTGTCCTGTGAAAATAAAAGACATTTACAAAGACACTGACTGCCGATATGATCCATGTGTGGACCATGATAGGTTCGAGTAATGTGAATAATAAGGTACCAGAAACCTACTAGGGATTGTATTCAACCAAATTGTCTGGTAACTCCTTGCTTTGTCATGCTGGCAGAAGAATTATTTTGTTGTTAGAGATTAATTTATCCCTTTTCCACTAGGGCTGAAAGGACCATAGACCATTTCATACTATTTAAAAAGGCAGCTACACTGCATAATTTTCTCCACTGTTTGGAAAAACTACTGGAAAATGCTGCTATGTTTCTCACGCATAGATAGAACAAATAAATTAAGCTCTGGATCAGAGTAGAGTAGATGCATTGACAAAATAATTAATGGAAATGCAACAGGAAACTCTTAATGATGATAATGTTTATAAACAGTTTTGACAACATCAATGTGTTTATAGAAGCAATTGTGGATAAAGAAGGAAATTGGCAGTTGATACAGTTTGCAGAACCAGCATCAGAATATTTTCTCTATCAAAAGCCATGGATGCAAAAAAACATCTGCAATGTATTAAGTCTAAAGTGTTCAGAACAATGAAGAAGTTTAAACAGCAATATAACGTCATTAAAGTTAGTTTTACAGTTAAAGGAAAAATAAAATATATTCATTCATTCACTCCTTCTCTTCGGGGTCACGTGGGTTCCACGGTGCCCATCCCAGCTCACATATGGCAAGAGACAAAGCCACACAGTCCATCGCAGGGCACACACAGAAAAACAATCACCCACACACATTCATTACCATGGACAATTTAGAATCACTAATCTGCATGGAATACCCGCAGGAAACACACGCAAGGGAGAACATGCAAACTCTGCACAGAAAGATCCCCAGCCTGGAAATATATATTACAAAAATAATTAAATGAAAATGAAGTTTTGAATATATTATGCAAATAGTGCATTTTATTATTTTGTTCATTAGAAGATCAAAAAGAGGCAGGATTTAGAGGTAATACTTCCTAAATCACTATAACACAACATTGTTTCAATTCTGACATTAATATATTTTTATATAGCTCAGAGATAAGCAAGAAATAAGGAAAAAAAAATACAGAATTATTCTATTGCATAAATGATGAATGCATTTTAATCTAGTAGCTCTGCCAAGAGTTTCTTTTCAACATCACAATTACTCATGCATACTGTTCGATTTTTCAGCATCTATTGATTCCCCTTTCCAAAGAAAAAAAATCAACCACATGTGGTATTCAAATTTAATTTGTTGAATAAGATTGTGCTCACATTCTCCACGTTGTTGATGGAGTATCTAAAGCCAAGCCTTTGGCCCATGCACATCCTTTATCAGTGTAAAGCTGTCAATAATTTTTCCAGACTGTGGACAAAATAATTAATTTCACTGACAATTCTTTTTTTTCTTCCAAAGTTGTTAGTCATATCCTGTTACTGGTATACTGCAAGAACAAAAAACTACTGAAATATTTTTTTACTGAGTACAATTGCATTTAATATAATCACGTTTCTGCAAGGTTCTACATCAAATCTAAATCATTTTCATTCAAGATATCCTTATATCTTTTATTCTTGTTGTGGCTATTCCATTTTCCACCTATAAAATCTCTAACAATACTAATATAATCATTACAAGTTATACATCTGTATGTCCTAAATTAAATATAAAAACAGATAGTTCTCTATAACATTTTTAGTTATTGGGTTGTTAAGTAAAAATTGTTTTTTTTACCTGGTCATCAGAGACCTGCTCCAGGTAGATGTGTGTTGAGTTGATAAGGTGCATTCGTGTGTATCCATAATCAGTACTTCTGAAAGCACTCCAGTCTCTAGGCTTGGGAATAAACCCATCATGTTTTTCCCGACAGCCCTGGACAGACAAATACTTTTTGGTTAATCAATTTTCTTTTTAGTTTTTATCAGATTGATTATCTTAGCTAGGCTGAAAATCCAGCTGCACAATCTATCGCTCCGGCCATTTTTAAGGCATGTTACTGCGTAAACATTTTAAAGATGTCAAGTTCGATACATTGAGACACAACAAACATTCATGTTTGTGGCTTTAATAAAGATTATTTAATTCGTTTTATGTATTTTTACATTTCATTAATTATGGGGTTTTTCTGTGCAGTTTACATGCTCTCCCCGCATTTGTGTGGGTTTCCCCCAGGTACTCCGGTTTCTTCCCACTGCCCAAAAAACATGTACATTGGGCAAATTGGTCAGTCTAAATTGCCCATAAAATTCCATTCCAAAAAACCACAAAACCAGTGCAGCCTTAGCGCCGGTCCCAAACCGGATAAATGGGCAGGTGCGTTAGAAATGGCATCCAATGTAAAATGCAAATGCGAAGCTGAAGGACATTTTTTAAAAATGTATTCTGTATATGAATCCTTGGAAAAAATAAAGCACTGTTTATTTTAATAGAATTTTGTTCTTTTGTATTTACCAAATAATTTGCATGTTATATTTGATTCAGTTAAAAAAAATTTAATCGAACCTTGGCCAATCCCAACACACCTTGTGTGAAACTGTTTAGAAGTATGTGTCTGTCTGTCCAGAAGTTGCCCTATCAACAGTGTTTTCCCAAAGCTTATTGCACTTCTTTGCTATTAATATTTATGATCTTATCCTGGCCTCTTTAATATTTTGCCTTTGTCTAAAATACTTTTTTACACTGTGTAAATGAAGTAATTTAAGTAGTCCAAAATTACACAGAAAAACGTCCACTAACTACAACAATCAATCTTGAAAAGCACATGCCTGACAAGCTTTCTGACTTTCATATTGTTCCAATAAAAGAAGAGGACCGTTTTTGTTGTTTATTGACGTGTTAGGTTAATTTATTTTTCATTTAATTTCTAGATGTTTACTTACTTACACATGTTATCTCAACATAATTGTTTAGCGAGGTATAATGTCGAATATACAACTGTAAGGATTATGCCTTCGGAGGACCACCTGCAGAGAGCGCCCTCGCCCGAGTACTAGAAACTCTACTTCCTGGTTCAGCCATTGGGCGTGGCCCACCTATATAAGCTGGTGGAACTCTGAAGTGTTTGCGAAGTATTGTTGCCCTAGGCCTTACTGAGCGTACGCTCTAGTTTCATGTTTGGATTACTCTTTGGACTTTTCACCTTTGCTATACATTTTGACTACTCTATTGCTATACGATTTGGATTTGTTTGCCTTCCCTATCCCTTTCCCAATAAAGCCATAATTGAACTCTGCATTATGGATTCTACTAATCTGTCTGCTACCAGCTCATTACAGAATACTTCACCCGCTTCGAATCCAGCGGAGAAACGAACCTTGGATGAACTACTTGCTGCGTTAAACTCACAAGCCCAAATCATCCGTGGTTTGCAAGATCAGGTGCGCGCCCTCACCTTAACTGCTACAGCACAGAATCAACCAGCTCCGGCTGTTTCATTCAGCTTACCCACAGCATCTCTGGCCGCTAAATTTAGTGGAGACCCCAACCGCTGTAAGGGGTTCATTCATCAATGTTGCATGTTTCTTTTTGAGCAGGCAGCGCGATTTTCTTTGGAGAGCAAGAAGAATTTCCTTGCTTTCAGATTGCGCTCTGGAGTGGGCAACAGCTGTGTGGGAATCAGATGAGCGCATACGCACGTCATTCGAATACTTCATTTTCCAGCTGCGGGAGGTCTTCGAGCACCCACCGGGAGGTCTGGATGAAGCTACCCGTTTGATGCGCCTGAAGCAAGGTACGCAATCAGCTGCAGATTATGCAATTGCTTTTCGTACGCTAGGAGCACAAAGCGGGATGAATGATGTTGCATTAAAAGTACTGTTCAAGGAAGGGCTAAGAGCAGAGCTACAAGCCGTAAAACTGTGTAAAACTCTTACACAGAGTTTATCCAGCGCGCAATACGTGTAGACAATCTTTTGCGCAATCACCCAGTCACCGCGCACTCATCACATGAGACTTCTCTTCCCGAAGATCAAGTTGACAGCGAACCGATGCAGGTTGGTGCGTACAAACTCAGTGGCACAGAAAAGCAACAGCGCCGGCAACTGGGGCTCTGTATGTACTGTGGTCAGTCGGGTCATCTACGCCCTCATCGTTAGCCCACAAATTCAAGCCTCAAGAAAGTTCGCCCATTCAAGCTGTCCATAAGAGCAGTAATTTATCTGTGAAGGTTCATTTACAGGACGGAGATGTAATGCGTGCTCTTTCTGCCATTGTGGATTCAGGTTCCACGTTAAACTTGGTGGATGCTTGTCTGGCGAGAGAGCTACACTTATCTATTGAGCCATGTAGGCCTCCTCTTCATATAACTGCCATAGATGGGCGCGAAATCGGCTCAGCCATTACCAAAAGGACTAAACTCCTCCGCATTGTTGTGAACAATGTCCATCAAGAAATGGTTGTTTTTTACCTCACTTATGCACCTAAAACCCCCCTCATTCTGGGTCATCCGTGGCTGGTTAAGCAAGACCCAGTCATTTCATGGAAACAAGGAAGGATTGTGCAGTGGTCACCAGGGTGCAGGCAGTACTGCCTATTTA
This sequence comes from Pseudolaguvia tuberculata, assembly GCA_026260255.1. NCBI lineage: Eukaryota > Metazoa > Chordata > Actinopteri > Siluriformes > Sisoridae > Pseudolaguvia > Pseudolaguvia tuberculata. The sequence continues at coordinate 3,565,412 of JAOTRA010000002.1, read as the reverse complement.
AGGCTTCTCAGAAGAGCCCACTTCCCTGTCTTAGTGTGTCTTCTGTCCCTGCCAGCGTCCCTGCTTGCTATCACGACTTGGCAGAAGTTTTTAGCAAAGAAAAAGCTGCTGAACTACCACCGCATCGAGCAATAGATTGCAGTATTGACTTGTGTGAAAACTCAACACCGCCTAACAGCCGTGTCTACCCTCTGTCCAGGCCCGAAATGGAGACTTTGGACAAATATGTTGAGGAGGCGCTTGCAGCAGGGCACATTAGGCCATCTACATCCCCTGCGGGGGCAGGGTTTTTCTTAAACACCAAAAAAGACGGTAGCTTGCGCCCATGCATTGACTGTCGGGGCCTCAACAACATAACTGTGAAGAACCATTACCCCTTACCACTAGTGCCGTCGGCCCTGGAACAGTAGAAAGATGCTAGAATATTTACAAAGCTGGATTTGCGCAGTGCTTACAATCTGGTGCGTATAAGAAAAGGTGATGAATGGAAGACTGCATTTGTTACCCCTAAAGGTCATTATGAATACTTAGTCATGCCATATGGGCTTTGCAATGCGCCAGCAGTGTTCCAATCATTTATTAATGATGTTCTCCGTGAGTTCTTAAATGTTTGTGCTATAGTGTACATTAATGATATTTTAATCTATTCTCTCTGGACGAGAAGCAGCAGGAGGGGCATGTTAGAGCAGTCCTATGCCGCCTGCTGGAGAACAAGTTATACGTGAAGGCCGAAAAGTGTGACTTCCACTCCTCAGAAGTACAATTTTTGGGTTATATTGTGAACACCACCGGTATCACAATGGAGCCGGGTCGTGTGCAAGCCGTATGAAATTGGCCCACACCGAGAACGATTAAGGAGTTGCAACGGTTCTTGGGTTTTGCCAACTTCTACCGGCGATTCATACGAAACTTCAGCCACGCGGCAGCTCCTTTAACCTCCCTTCTCAAAGGTAAACCCACACTCTATTATGGACAGAAGCCGCCTCTAAGCCAGTGAGCGCCAACCCACGCCGCGGGGCGCACCACCTGGTAAGACTTTTGTGCACCCTGAATTTCGCCAGTGGTTGATGACATGGGCTCACACTTTGAGTGCAGGACATCCCGGTAAGCGAAGGACCCTCAATCTACTTACAGCGCAGTATTGGTGGCCACGCATGACGGACGAGGTACACACATATGTTCAGTTGCATCTGCCAGAAGGGTCGTTGCACCCCTTGCCTGTTCCCCAGTGGCCTTGGTCCCACATTGCGATGGACTTTGTCACGGACCTGCCGCCCTCCGATGGCCATACTACAATACTGACTGTGGTTGACCGATTCTCAAAGTTTTGCCGGTTAATTCCGCTGAAAGGCCTACCTTCCGCCACTATGACTGCTAACCTTCTATTCCATAATGTTTTCAGGGTCTACAGCCTGCCTGAGGACATCGTTTCTGACCGCGGGACCCAATTCACGTCTAGAGTGTGGGCGGAATTCTGCGAGCGTTTGGACATTAATCTGAGCCTACCTCGGGGTATCATCCGCAGTCTAACGGACAGGTAGAGCGGTTAAACCAGGAACTGGGACGGTTCCTGCGTACGTACTGCTCCACGGAGCAGCAACGCTGAAGCGAGTTTTTACCCTGGGCTGAATACGCGCAGAATTCGCTCCGACATTCAGCAACCGGATTAACGCCTTTCCAATGCGTTCTAGGGTACCAGCCTCGGCTGTTTCCGTGGACAGAAGAACCATCCCACGTGCAGTCTGTAGAGGACTGGTATCAGTGCAGTGCGCGGACTTGGGAAGGAGCCCACGTGAGATTAGAAAAGGCTATCCGGGCACAGAAGCGATTTGCCAATAAGCGTCGGAGGCCGGCGCCTACGTAACGGCCCGGGCAGAGAGTCTGGTTTTCTATTCAGCACCTGAAACTCAAACTCCACTGTAGAAAACTTAGACCGAAATACATTGGGCCCTTCAAGATAGTACAACGAGTCAACGAGATATCCTTCAAACTGCAGCTACCTGATCATATGCGTATTAACCCAACCTTTCATGTTTCTCTCTTGAAACCGTATTTGCCCTCACGTGACTCCGGGGAACCTCAACTTGAGCCGCCAGCACCCATTGGGTTAGAGGAGGGGTTAGCATACAGGGGGGAGATCCTTAGCTCAAGAAGGAGGCGAGGTAGACTGCAATACCTGGTAGACTGGGAAGGTTATGGCCCAAAGGAACAATCTTGGGTGCAAGCGTCTGACATTCTCGACCCCTCGCTCCTGCAAGATTTTCATGCTCGGCATCCTGAGCTTCCGGGCCCTCGCCCCAGGGGGCGTCCTAGAAGACCGCCAGGAGGCGTTCCTGGAGGGGAGGGTATTGTAAGGATTATGCTCTCAGAGGACCACCTGCAGAGGGCGCGCTCGGCCGAGTACTAGAAACTCTACTTCCTGGTTCAGCCATTGGGCGTGGCCCACCTACATAAGCTGGTGGAACTCTGAAGTGTCCTTACTGAGCGTACTCTCTAGTTTCATGTTTGGATTAATCTTTGGACTTTTCATCTTTGCTATACATTTTGGATTTGGATTTGTTTGCCTTCCCTATCCTTTTCCCAATAAAGCCATACTTGAACTCTGCATTATGGATTCTACTAATCTGTCTGCTACCAGCTCATTACAACAACAAATATCACTGCCCTACAGTAATTATTGTCAATAGCCTTTCCGTAGGGCCACATCTAAGAAGTGTTTTAACTCAGCCAATACTGGTTTATAAATATCATTCTGACACTCCAATGGCTCATAACCAGGTAAAAAGCTTTGGTCAACAGATGTATGAATGGACATACAAATTGGCCCTATTGGGGAAGTGGTAGCCTAGTGGTTAAGGTGTTGGACTAATACCAGAAAAAACAGGGTTCGAATCCTCCACCAAGCAACCACTTTGGGTCCTTGAGCAAGGCCCTTAACCCACAATTACTCCGTTGTAAAAGAGACCAAATGTAAGTCGCTCTGGGTAAGAGCGTCCGTCAAATGCCTAACTGTAACTGTAAATATAGCATACTAAAAGCATTATATAATATTATATTGATTGATTGATTAATATATAGTAAACAAAATTAACTGTGTAACATTAATATAAATAAAGTGAAAAAGAAATAAGATGGAAAAACACTTTGGTCAGGCAGGAGATGTACTCTAGTAAGCCGACAAGCAAAATGTTATACACCTAACATTATATATATACACTGCCTAGATATATAATATATAGAATTAAATGAAACCACATTTAGGTTCTATCACAGTGTACAGACTGTATTTCATTTAATTTAGTTTCTTGAATGACCATTATGGGTAAGAAACAAATAAACATACATAAAAATAAAGCACATACTTACAGCTGAACCAGTAATGATATGAACAGGTGCCTTAGGGTTCTCATATGGCTTATCAATACTCCCATTAAACACCTGTGACAAATCAACAAAATAATAATAATTTCTAAAATGTTAAGTACAACAACTTTTACAACACTGTTATTAATATTTAAGATTTCTATTTTTACAAAGTTTGGCATATACCTTGTAATTATACACAGGCCAGAGTCTCTCGTAGGTATGCTCGTGTGCCCAAAGTTCTAGGTCTACTCCTGTAGCAATATAACATGTCAACACAATAACGGGGACATACCTTGCTGTCAATTATAACCAAGCATTAGTAGCATTTCAACTGTAAATATATTAGGAATATGTTCAAATCGTTTATTTGTTCCAAATTGCTATGATTATAATTGTATTGTGACATGTAGAGGTCTTTAGGCCAGCACTTTTATTGAAGATATGAAGTTGTGTGCCAATAAAATATGTTCAATTTGTTTGACTTGGTTTGTTAGTTTTAGGTGTGATGTATCCTGTTGTCAACAGGTGGCGCAGGAATTATAACTGATTAATAGGTTTTAAATGTCTTCAAGTCAGCTCTACATCTTTGCAAAAAAACTTGTTGTAGAGATTCAATGGCATCAGAATCGTAATTATTCAGTCTAATCTAAAGACCTTTGGGAACCCAGTCATTAGGGTTGCACAAGCCAGTGCATTCTTAGTGCCGATCCCAAGCCTGGATAAATGGGGAGGGTTGCGTTAGGAAGGGCATCCAGCGTAAAACTGCGCCAAATCTAATATGCGGATCACAAATAATAAACCCATACTGGATCGGTCGCGGCCCGGGTTAACAACGACCGCCACATGTACTGTTAGCCGACAGGGTACCGGTGGAAATT
>JAOTRA010000002.1:3546875-3557099 GCA_026260255.1 Pseudolaguvia tuberculata | reverse complement strand
ATATATATATATATAATATCTTTTTTTTTTTTAAGACCACAATTTTGCACTCACAGGCTTTATACATACCCGCCCTGGTTTGAAATAAACAAGCAGTTCAACAAAATCTAATCATAGCTTTAAAATGCATATCATCAGAAAAGATTTTTTGCTTCCATCACTTCTAAAACATTATTCCTGTGCCAATTAAGGTATAAACTCATGTTCTGTAACCAGGCAAAGCCCAGATGTTCTTAAAGGACAAAAAACTAGCGCAGTGGTTTAGAGGTATGTGGATGATATGATTTTTTTTTTTTGTTGCTAAGTAACAAATATGGAAATGAATGCTGGCTAAAACAAGACAGAATTTGCTAAATTGGCACTGTTGACCGAGGTAACAATTCAAACTTTTAATGCATCATTTGTAGTAGAAAAAACATGGCACTGGGTCTCCTGTAAAATAGTGTCAAAAGAAGGATCATTTATTAGGGTTAGGAGTGTCAATGGTTCATATATCAACTAAAAAAGCAGCTGGTATCCTGCTCACAGCAATGAGGACAGGCTGGTGTGTTGGAATCTCACTTTATCCCAGTTGATCCTCATACTGTTTTCTGAAACAGTCTCCAGCTGGAAAGAAATCCCAGCATCGCTCTTGATACATCTTCCATACATATGACTCCTGTGATAAAAAAACAAAACAAAACTAATTTTGAAAATGCATAAGTTGTTAAAAAATCCATAAAATAATTTGTGTATGCTATTTATCAGAGCCAAAATAGAGAGGAACCAGACTCAACAGGGAACCTATCGTCATTTGGGTTAGAACATAAATGATCAAAAGTGTGTGTGTGTGTGTGTGTGTATGAGATCTTCAGTAAACATAGAAAGACCGAAAAGAAAGAAATTGGAAAAATAACAGCAGAAGAAAACAAACAAATAAACAAAAACAACAATTAAAAAGAAACACCAAAGAAGATTTAATTTATAATTTTATTATTTATAAGTTTTTCCCTAAAGAAACGTTAAGAAATGTACTTATGTGGTCCAGTTTTATTGTTTTTTTGCCTTAATGTTAGAAATTTAAGAAAACAGAAAAAGAACCCAGCCATTAGGGTTGCACAAGCCAGTGCATTCTTAGTGCCAGTCCCAAGCCCGGATAAATGGGGGTGTTGCATTAGGAAGGGCATCCAGCATAAAAAGGTGCCAAATCAAATATGCGAATCACAAATAAGACTCTCATACCGGATTGGTTGCGGCCCGGGTTATCAACAACTGCCACATGTACTGTTAGCCGACAGGGTACTGGTGGAAATTGGGCTACTGTTGGCCAAAGGAGGAGAAGGAGAGGAGAAGGAGAGGTGATGAGGATGTGATTGGTAGGTATGGCTTAAAAAAGAGGAATGTAGAAGGGCAGATGGTGGTAGATTTTGCTAAAAGGATAGAGATGGCAGTGGTTAACACATATCTTTAGAAGGAAGAGCATGGGTGACATATACGATTGGGAGAAGTTGCACACATGTGGACTATATTTTGTGCAGGAGAGGTAACCTGAAAGACATTGGGGACTGTAAGGTGGTGGCAGGGGATAGTGTAGCTAAACAGCATTGGATGGTTGTCTGTAGGATGGCTTTGGAGGTTAGGAAGAAGAGGAAGAGAGAGAGAGGACAGAAAAAAGAATAAGATGGTGGAAGCTGAAGGAGGTTGATTGTAGTGTGAGATTAGGGGAGAAGGTCACTCAGGGGCTCGGTGGTGGTGAAGAGTTGCTGAATGATTGGGAAATGACAGCAGACGTGATAAGGGAGACAGCTAGGAACGTACTTGTGACATCTAGAAAGGGAAAGGAAGACAAAGAGACGTGGTGGTGGAATGAGGAAGTGCAAGAAAGTATAAGGAGATAGAGGTTGGCGAAACAGAATTTGGATCGGCAGAGAGATGGGAAAAGTAGGCAGGAGTATAAGGAGATGAGACAGCAGGTAAAGAGGGAGGTAGCAAAAGCTAAGGAAGAAGCATATAAGGAGTTGTAAGAGAAGTTGGACAGTAAGGAGGGAGAAAAGGATTAGGGTAGTGTGGAGAAGAGCGATCCGCTGTGGCGACCACTAACAGGAGCAGCCGAAAGGAGAAGAAGAAAAAGTAACATTACCTGGCCAGTATGCTCTGTTTCATCCTTGTTGACAAGGTACATGAGAAAAAACCTAAAACACAACATCCAATTAACTAAATAAGCTTATGTTTTAAAAAAATTTAACCAAGTCATACTAATCGTGACCATTGATTTTAGGGATTGTAATGAAACCCGTCTGGTTGTCAAACTTTATTTAAAAATCAAAAGAGTTTTATTATACAGTATATTTGAGGGGGGCACTGATTTACTTACAGGTAGTTTGCCAAGTTGTGCTCTTGTAATGTGTGTGTTTCAAAACCATGGGGTGTTGTGTCAAAGTAGTCATTTCCAATGCCACAGATGAAACATTTAGTCTGAAAACATGAAAGTATATTTTTATATTTTTATTGGTTACATAATTCTATTTTTAATTTAAATGTTTAATTCAGGCATATTATATTAATTTCAATTTAGTATTTGTTAAGAACTAAAATCACATGCTAAAAGACGAGTTTTATTGATTAATTAAATTATTAGAGATCAAATTAGCCTGATAATTTTAGTTAAGTTTGGCACATTTACTTAATAGAAATTAATAAAAGGAAAAGTAATCATAATGTACAATTATTTTATTAAATAAATATAAAAATGTGTTTTCTTTGTAAGGAATATATTACTTTTTCATTGACACAATTAAAATGTTTCTACAGTGTATTTACAGTGTCTATAATAATTATAAAATTATTAAAATCTTATAACCAACATATTTTCAGTTATATTAAATAAAAAACACATACATTCTTAATTATATTCACAATTTAGAATGTGATTGGAGCAGTCTTACCTCCATGTCCTCTTTGACTTGCTCCTGCTGGTCTCGTAGCTCCCCAAAGGCGTCAATGATCAAACCTATACCCACACACAAGGTTTAACTGGAGCATTTTCTTTAAAAAACTAATTAAACAAATTTGTAAATAATATCTTTGTATGCTTTTACTGAACAGCTCATTTAGTTGGTGTCTTAATATCACTGTATTGTCAGCAGTACAGTACTTTGCATAAGGATGATGCCGGGCCCTATTATTTTTCGAAAGATTATTTCGGGCCCAAGCTATGTAGAGCTTTATATAAACTTTTTTTGTAAACCTGTAGCAAACTAGTTTGGGAGCAGTGGTGGCACTAAGCTGCTATAATCGGAAGAACAGGAAGAACTGGGTTCAAGACACACTACACATGTTGGGTCCTTGTGCAAGACTCTCCATGGTGGGAAAACAAAGAAAAACATTTCACTTTATCTTGTATGGTGTATCATGACATAATCAGGTTGAACAGCTTGCTCATGGGAATGTGCAAATCATTTAACATACTCAGCATTTAATATAATAAGATTGGAGGCAGAGCTTTTCAATGCCACTGTTAGAGGAACGTAGCAGAGTTAGGTTTAGCTATACACAAATCTCAGTACATATATACATTCTCTTGAAGCTGAACAACTTTCCAATTAAAGTTATAATGAGTAAAATAAAATGCTGTATCAAACTTTCTATCTGTATCTTGAGTTATTTTGGACAAACAAAAAGTATCATACACTATTAATGGCATTTACTAGGAAGTAAATGCAAAATTGTTATTTTCAGATTTAATTATTATTTTGATTTTTACTAATGAAGCATACTGTACCTTGGATAATGGCCAGTAGGATGACAATGACAAAGAAGAAAAAGGTGATATCAAAGAGGATGCGGTACAGCTCGTAGGGATCACCTGCAGGATCCTCAATTTCATCTCCTATTCCCCCACCAGCGCGTACACCCACATACATGTGGAACAGATAGCACTGATAAAGAAGGAGAAAATAAAAAGAAAGGAATAATAAAATATACCAAAATTAGAAGAGAAATAAATATTATTCAATATTGTCTATTATTATTATACGTTTAACATTCTTTTAATAACATTAAAATAATTTATAATAAAAATATATAATACTGTATGTATGTATATATGTATATGTATACATATACACTATGTATACATATATATGTATATACACAAACACAGTTCAGTAATATAAGAATAAAACATGCACTTACTGTCATCATATCATCACACTTCATGTCTGGCTCTTCCTCGTTCTCACTCTTGTTGTAGAATTTACGAAAGAAGTTAAAGGCCACAACAGTGTACAGATACACAACTACAGCCAACAGGCCCACAGTCAGCACCAGCTACAATAATAGGAAATGATGGAAGGCAAATTAGAGGGCAAAAACATCAATTTGTTCTTGGACTAAAAATCATTGAGGTTAAGAATGGGTGAAACCTGTTTTCCATTGTGTGTGACTGAGGATAGGATGGTCCTTAAAGTCTTGAAACCCATAGCAATGTCAAGCAGGTGAGCAGCAAAGAAGAAATTGTTGTAGTGGCCCAGGATAGACATTGTGGTATACCATACCAGGTACAAAAAAGACTGCAAAAAAGGAACAAATTAGATTGCCCATGCTACAGAAGTATACATGTACTTCTGAGACGACCTTTTTCAGGAACTTACATTGTCGGTAAACACCACACCCATTTTCCAGATATGATACTTTGTGTCAATGGAGCTTAACCTAAAAGAGAAAGTGCTTCACTTACAATGACTATACTTTTAAATGTGGTGATTTTAATGAATTTCCAAAATATTCAAAAATGCTTTTCTGACCACGACACCAGTGAAGCCTCTTTCGCAATAGTTTCTTCAGTAGGGTTGAAGTCCAAAGCACTTTTGTCCAGACCCAGCAACTCGGCAATTCGCTCTGCTCCATACAAGTCCCCATATTTATTTATTACCTATAAGTAAACAGACAAACAGGCATTTTTACATTGAAAAAGATGTCTTTCTACCTTGCACCATGGTTAAAGTTCTCTCTTTAAAAAAGTACTCTATCTAAAATATCAAATTAATGTTATAAAAGTGTAAAATCAAATAAAGACCAGAAGAGGGGTGCAAATCGTTTCCAAGAGAAGACTACAAAGTCAGGTAGTCATTTTGGTATGCCATTTCTTTTATTGATTTTCAATTATAATGTTTCTAAAATGAAAAACATTTTTAGTATTAGTACTATCGCTGGTTTAGTATATGTTGACAAGATTTGTACTGTTTGTTGATGCTTACGAAGATCGCCAGATTTTGAGTTTTTCGTGTATGTTAATGATTGTTAATGTTTCCTCATACGTGTTTAGTTTTGAAAGTATTAATGACTCAGTTTTTAGTTTGATTATTATTATGATAAAAATAAAGTGTTACTGCATCCTTAGATCCAGATATCTCCCGTTTATTACAATATATTACAATGAAAACAGTACATTCAAAAGGCTTTTCACAATAATAACTGTCAAGGATCAAATTATTCAAATTAAAGAAAAAAAATCTAGTTTTTGAAATTCTACTTGCCTTACGCTTGACAAACTTGTCCCAGTAGTTATTAGGAAAAGATCTAGGACAAAACAACAAAAGGAAAGGCATTGGCAAATCATAAAATACATACATTAAAGCATAGTAATTATTTCTGTTCTTTTGAATGTCATTATTTATATAAATTGATTAATTGATAATATTTCTCAATCAAGTTTTTTTTAATGCCAATATGTTTTAACTTACGGTGTGTTGATAACAAGTCTGTCCCACTGTCCTTTAATGTCATCATCAGTAGGTTGTTCTGTGATATAAAGACCATCAAATTCAAGTTTCCTGGCAATTTCTTTCTCTCGTTTAAAGACAACTAGAGGCACCTGTACAAAAATATGCATTAAATGACATAACATGCCTATTTTTGACCAATACATTAAAACAATCAATGCAATGATTTCACTTTAAAAAAAAAATTCATATCACCATCAAGTTACCAGTGTTGAGCCTCTGAGCAAGGCCCTTAACTCCCCTTATGCTCAGTTATATAAATGTGATAAAATGTACAGATTGGATAAAATGGATAAAAAGCATATGTACAAATTCAGCAGGGGATCAAAAAAGTTTAATTAAATCCCTCATTCTATAGAAGTCCAACGCCTCCACATTTTGTTGTTGTCCATGTGAATATAATAATAAAAAGGGGGAAATGTAAATTAGTCTGCAAGTCTAACTTTGTTATGCATCTGTATTACTTTGACGGGTTCCATGTACCTTTAGATAGTAATACCCCAGAACACAGAGGAAGGAGATGATAGTGTGAAGGACAGCTAGAAAATGGAGTGTAGGTGCCATGTAACCAGTGTTCTCCTGCAGAATAAAATACTCAATGCTATTTTCATCCTCTTCTTCGCTTCTTCCTGACCATGAGTCAACCTCAGTCTCCTCCCCAGTTACCTACAGGCGTATATATTTCACATAACAAATAAAATGACTCAGTATTTAATTACAACTGTCTTAAATAATTCATGTTAAAGTGAACACCTATTTTAATTCATAAATTAACCTAATATATACATAAATCTATGTTCAGCACATACAGAAAAGTAGAAAATGAACAACCTTATAGAAAAGTAAGATGAAGTTAATGGCAAATGCCACAAACAGAGCCAAAAACCGCAGGTTGTAGAAGTTTCGAGCCAGGTAATTCTGCAACAAACATACACAAAACTAAAAAAAAAAAAAACATACACAAAGGTGCACAGTGAGCTTAAGTTCAGGATTCCTGCAAACCACAATGCACCATGTCTTCATGGAGCTTAGGGGCCTTGTGAACTGTGAATCATGTCATGTTGGAATAACATTTGGGCTTATTAGTTGCAGATAATGTAAAATTTTCAGCAGAATGAGATATCCTAAACAATTGTGTCTTGCTCAATTGTGGCAACAGTATAGACAAAGATACATTTATGGGAATTCTGAAAATCCAAAAAATACATGTGGAATATGACCACACTGATCTGGTACAATTCAGATTAATAACAACGTATAAATATAATAAATAACTTACTAGAATTTTGGTTTGGTAGATTTCCAAACCAGCAAAAAAGCTGGCCATAACAACTTCTGGTTGTTCTTTCTTCTGCCTGCATCTCCTCTTAGCTGGCTTTTTCTCCTCCTCTAATGGGGGTTCCATAAGCAACTCCTTAGCCTTGTGTTGGTAATTCTTCTCCCCATCATCTGTACTATTAAAGTGGACAAAACACAGTAAAAAAAATACTACGAAAAAGTAATCATCTAAAAGCTAGTTGCAGGATAATGAGGAATGAGGCTGCAATTACCATTAGTTGCAATATGATAACAGAAAAATATTATGGAATATAGAATAGAAAAGTTGAAATAAAGTGGGGGGTACACCCTGGACATGTTGCCAGTCCATCTCAAGGCCACACATAGACAAACAACCATTCACACACACATTCACTCCTATGGACAGAATTTAGAATCACCAAACCTAATCGACCTAATCTGCATGTTGTGTACTGTGGGAGGAAACCAGAGTACCCAGAGGAAACCCACACAAGCACAGAGAGAACATGCAAACTGGCAAGAGTCCTTGCTATCCACTACGCCACCGCGCTGCCCTGTAATAACTTAAGTTGGTCAAATGCTAACATGTTTACATTTTAAAAACAAAATTATTCCTTTATTCATTCATCTTCTAACCGCTTATTCTCTAATTCAGCGTCAAGTTGGAACCTATCCCAGCGCACATATGCCAGGTTGCCAGTCCATCACAGGGCCACACAAAGAAACAACCACACATTCTCACACTCACTTGTATCAGCGATTTAGAATTATCATTCAACCTAATGTAAAAAGCATTTGCCTTATAAAAACTACATTCAGAAGTATTTTTTTTTCCACTCACTCTGCTTTTTCTGATCCTGCATTTGAATTATTATCAACAGACTTCTTACTTGCAGCTTCCTGCAAAAAAGAACGCAAGAGAAAGAGATAGAGCAATTTACCTATGTATAGTTTATAACCCCTCTACAAAAATGAACCAGTAATGTATTTTTGTTTAATTCTGTCATTACCATTTATAAGAGATATTAATTTAATTTTAATCTATGTTAAACCAACAGATTAGACCCTTTATTTGCTTTTGTAACAAATTACAAAATTAGCTACAGGTACATGAATATAATAAACTTAAAGCATAATCCATTTACAAAGAAGAGCTTTTAATATTATTAAAAAGAAAATTAACAGGATAACAGATCAGTCCAAGGGGCTCATGTACATTGACATAGATAATTTGATACTGATTAGATTTCATGTCCATTTTAGTGCAAATTACACACATTCTCCAGCATACATACTTGCAGTCAGTGCTTATGTAATAGACTAAACTGCATTCAATTTATTTAAATATAGATATTATATTGATTCAGGAATCGATGACATATTATAATACAGGCAATATGTGTTTTTATTAGTGTATTAAATAATCACATAAGTAAAAGTCCAAAATTATTAGCTTTTCACCTGGGCTTTTTTCTGCCGTACTGCAGAAACTAAAGATGGGGAATCAACTCCAATCACTTCAGACACATCTCCCAGACCAGGCTCGGCTCCATGCTTTCCTCCTTCTTTCTTGGGTTGTATACTTAGCAGCTCTGACATAAGATCCATTTCTGCTGTGTCTCCTTGTGCCATATGGTTGATCTCAGCAACCAAAGAAGCCTCAGTAACCTCCATTTTTTCAGTCTCCAGCACATCACCATGGATGCCAAACTGTGTGGGGTCTGGCATGTTACCAAGGATGTCAGTCACCTTCATATTTTTGGCTCCTTCCACTAAGCCCCCACCAAACAAAGTTGACCACAGAATATGGAAGAAGAACCACACCAAGTTGTAGATAAAACGAAGAAGGCCAATAAAGATCATCCAGAAAAAAAATAAGAACCCCGATATCATCTCCTTCAGGCTCATCTTCCTGAACTTTTTATATTTTCTTCTTAGGCTTTTAAGGGTGAGAAGTCTGCCAAGGTTACATAGGTTCTTTTTTATTGAGACACATGCCATAGTGAAAGCTGAAGAAGATTCCAGTGTGTTCTCCTCCCTTTCAATCTCTAGATCCTTGATTACATTCTGCAACTCCTCCTCATCTTCTTCTCCCCTTTCCAGAGTATCAGGTTCTGAGATCAATGAAGCTAGCTGCATCTCAAAAATGGTGTCCTCACAAAAATTGACAAACAACTCCATCTTCTCTGATTCCCCACCTTCATTTACTACATCAAAGATAAATTGTCTCTTAGATTCTTTAACTTGTGGTTTTTCCCACTGGGTTCTACTGGACTCACTGATTTCGAAGTAGACTCTTTCAATTCTCTTGGCACCACCCATGATCTCAATGCGTCCCAGGAATGGTTCAAAATAATTAAGGACACTCTCTGCCAGGTTCAGAAAGGTAGCCAGACGGGAGTCATGGGGCATGTGTTCTGACAGATTTGTTAGCAGAACTGCAACATTAAATCCGATGTCCTTTGCAGGTTCATGGAAGCGTTCCACAAATTCCACATAGTTAAACAAGTCATTTTCATCCGCCTCAACGCAAGATAGCAGGAATTCAATTTCAGACTGAGAGTACTGCTTCTGATTTTCCATTGATTTCTGGAATTCTTTTTTGGAAATGACTCCTTTGGCATCAGAGTCATGCTCTTTGAAATTGTCAGATGTGGTGAGGTCCTTTAACTTAAGAAACATGTCAAAAAACTTGAGGATCATCTCCACATTGCTGGAGGATTCCACCAAGGTGTCCACCATTTGTTTACCAATGGTACCATTTACCACATTGCCTGGAATAACACATAAATCTAATCTTAGAAAAAATATTGTAAGAGGATTATTTAGACACTTACATTTATCATGATAAATACTTTTATAGTAAAAGTATAATTAACAGGACATTTAAAATTGATCAACATTTGATCAACAATTTAAGGTACATAAAAATACTGTTAATTGTTACAAAGTTAAATAAGACAACCTTCTAAAAGCGACAACATCATGACTATCATGTCCTTCTGAAGATCCATGAGTTCTTTCAGCAACTTAATCTGGCTGGAGTCCTAAAAAAATGAGAGATTACTAGTATAGGAAAAATATCTCTGTCTCAGTAAACTGTCCTGAATAATTATAATTTTCATCATGAGCAGATGGTATAGAAATCTAGGTTGAAATATTA